>CM077676.1:205946935-206004435 GCA_039707655.1 Elymus sibiricus
GCTGTCGTGGTGTTGTCACGGTAAGTGTCCTCATAGGAGAACTTAGTAGTGAGGCCATAGCAATGAGGTGAAGCCTCGGATGGGGTTGATCGAGAAGAAGAAACATGGGTTTACCCAGGTTCAGCCCCTCTTGATAGAGGTAAAAGCCTACTCCTGCTTGATTGCTATTGATGATGATGATCTCGATTACAGGGCGCTGTTTCGCTACCCATCTCTCAAGAGCCTTCAACTTGTCCTTTCTGACGACCAAGGAACCCCCTTTATATAATAGCCGGGTTCCTGGTCTTACAATAGATTCCAGGTTCTACCCGTGATTGGAGTCCTACTCTAAGTCTTGTAGGTCTTCAGTGCCTTCCAAGTTATGAGGCCTTCGTCCAGCATTAGGACTTCGGGGTTTGCCGGGTCTGCTCTCCACTGGCCGGGTCTTGCTCCCCCCGCCGGGTTCCTTCCAGGCCTTAGAGCCCACTGAGACCCGACCCAGGTAACTTCTTGGGTAACTCGGTCTTGGGCCTACTAGCCCTACCGGGTTATACCTTTAAGCGTTGGGTCTAATCGCGGGTAATTCCCTCGACAGCACCCCCGGCGTCGAGCATGGTACGTGCTACTTATGAACTGCGTTGGGATTTCCCCGAAGAGGAGAGGATGATGCAGTACAATAGAGATAAGTATTTACCTCAGTTAAGAACCAAGGTTATCAATCCAGTAGGAGAACCACACAGAACCTCGTTAGCAGCACCTACACACACAAAAGCAAACACTTGCACCCAACGCAAATAAGAGGGTTGTCAATCCCCTTAGCGGTCACTTGCAAGGATTAATTCTGATAGTGATAGATAGAAAAGTAAATTGCAAAATAAAATAAAAGTAAATAAATTGCAGCAAGGTATTTTTGGATTTTAATATATGATAAAAGTAGACCCGGGGCCATAGTTTTCACTAGAGGCTTCTCTCTCGAACACATAGCATACGGTGGGTAAACAAATTACTGTTGGGCAATTGATAGAAAAGCCCAAAGTTATGACGATATTCAAGGCAATGATCATGTATATAGGCATCACATCCGAGACAAGTAGACCGACTCCTGCCTGCATCTACTACTATTGCTCCACCCATCGACCGCTATCCAGCATGCATCTAGGGTATTAAGTATAAAACAGAGTAGCGCCTTAAGCAAGATGACATGATGTAGACAAAGTGAACTCAAGCAATATGATTAAACCCCATCTTTTTATCCTTAATGGCAACAATACAAATACGTGTCTTGTCCCTTTCCATCACTGGGATATAGAACACCGCAAGATTGAACCCATCACAAAGCACCTCTCCCATTGCAAGATAAATCAATCTAGTTGACCAAACCAAACGGATAGATCGGAGAGAAATACAAAGCTATAACAATCATGCATAAAAGAGTTCAGAGAAGACTCAAATATTTCTCATGAATAATCTGATCATAAACCCACAATTCATCGGATCCCAACAAACACACCACAAAAGAAGATTACATCGAATAGAACTCCAAGAACATCGAGGAGAACATGGTATTGAAGATCAAAGAGAGAGAAGAAGCCATCTAGCTACTAGCTATGGACCCGTAGGTCTGTGGTAAACTACTCACACATCATCGGAAGGGCAGCAAGGTTGATGAAGAAGCCCTCCGTGATCGATTCCCCCTCCGGCAGAGTACCGGAAAAGGCCTCCAGATGGGATCGCGGAAGAACAGAGGCTTGCGGCGGCGGAAAGGATTTCTCTTCTGTTTTTCTGGTATATTGGGAATACTTCGGAATTTATAGCGCTGGAATTAGGTCAAGAGGTGCCACGAGGGGCCCACAAGCCTGGGGGGCATGCCTACCCCCTGGGCACGCCCTCCGGGATTGTCGCTCCCTCGTGACTCTTCTAGTCTTCTCCCGAAGCTTCTAGGGTCCCTTCTGGTCCAGAAAAAATTAATCCAAAGTTTTTTCTTCGTTTGGACTCCGTTTGATAATGATTTTCTGAAAAGGCAAAAACAGGCAAAAAACAGCAACTGGCACTAGGCACTAGGTTAATAGGTTAGTCCCAAAAAATGATATATAATTGGATATAAAACATCCAAGATTGATACTATACTAGCATGGAACAATCAAAAATTATAGATACGGTGGGGACGTATCAAGCATCCCCAAGGTTAATTCCTGCTCGTGCTCGAGTAGGTAAATGATAAAAACAGAATTTTTAATGTGGAATGCTACCTAACATGTTTCATCATGTAATTCTCTTTTACGGTATGAATATTAAGATCCGAATGATTCAAAGCAATAGTCTATAATTTGATATGAAAACATCAATACTTAGGCATACTAAAAAACAATCATGCCTTTCAAAATGAAAATGCTAAATAAAGTTATCCCTACAAAATCATATAATCCTGTCATGCTCCATCTTCTTAACATAAAGTATTTATCATGCACAACCCCGGAGTGTAACACCCCCTGTAATTAAGCACAGTGATCATCTTCTAATCATGCCAAGTCATCTTCATTTGCAGTGCTTGATCACTAGGGAAATCATATCTCATTTCAAACTCCACTTTAAGCCATAATTCAAATTCTAAGTGAATTAAAAATTTGCTCCAATATGAGAACTAAATAGTTCACAATTTAGTAAATATTCCATAACTAATTGTGTTAAGGAAAACAACATCACTAAAATTCATAAAAAGCCCCTGGAAATTCAAAACAGTGCCAAACAGCTCCTTTCTAGTGCTTTTAAATATGAATCAAATTCAAATGAATTCAAAACACTCCCAAACTTTTTGTGGCAGTGAGGTATAATGCCTGATAATTATTGGGACTAGTTGTACATTTTACAAAAAGAGTTTAATGCTAAAAGAATTTCAAAACAGAGAGCAAAAAGGAAAAACAGAAAAATGAAAATAGAAAAGGGGAGAAGTCATTGTTGACTGGGCCTTAGTCTACAGAGCCGGCCCAGCCCACTCGCACAGTCATCTCCCACCTGCCCCGCCTCGCTGTCGCGGCCGCCATGGCCAGGAGTTCGCCTCGCCGCCGCTCTTCGACGCGTGTGACCGCAGGACGACGGGAGGAGATAAGATTGACTCCAACCACTCCCCCTGGACCCCCTGGCCATTCCTTTCCCCTCGCTCGTCTCTCTCCCTCTCGGTTCTCTCTGTCCGAGCGCGGTCGTTGCCGCTCTGCCGGCACCACCGTGGCCACCGGCCACCAATCGCCGCTCCAAGGTGTCCGGGAGGTCCGCGGGGCTCTTCTTCATCGTTACCCCACCGGATCGAGGCAGGGAAGCCACATCACCGTCGCCCACGTCTTCCTCCTGCGCCACGGTCGCCATGCATCGCCGCCCAATTTGCTCCACTTCGTCTACGACCAACCTCCCCGAGCATCTCCCTGCACTCGCTATGAGCCCCCGGTTCTCCTCGACCTCTCTTTGCTCCCCCTCGTGCACCTTAGCTATCCCTTGCTCGAGGCCGAAGCCGCCGTCCGCCATTACCGGCGAGCTCGATGCTGCCGACGCCCTGGTGACCTCTTGGTCCCACATCCGTGTCCGCTAGCGACACGAGGCCCCGTAGATGCCGCCTAGCTGCCGTGCTTGCTCGCTAGCGTCTCGTAGCCCTGCGCGCGGTCGGACCCGAGCTGTAGCCGCCGCTGGACCTCGCCGCCGGTGCCAAGTACGGCCTCCCCGGCTTGCGCTAGACCCACAGTTGGATGCGGCCCGACGCGCTGAGCATTTTGGTGGTCGCGGCTTGCGATTTGGTCGCGTGTGCGACGAATCCGAGTGGCGCCGCCCTCTCCGTCGCTCGCTGGAGCAACGCCGGCGCATGCGCCGGAGTTTTAAACTCCGGGGTGACACGTGTCAGCCCCTGGCACAAATCCCAGACGCTAATCCCCACTGACAGATGGGCCCGACACTGTAGCATTTAGATTAGGCATTAGATTAACTACTAACTAAAGTATTAACCCCACTGACATGTGGCCCCAGCTAACTAATAACCGGATTAAGTTAAAACTAATAAAACTGTTTATATAAATGGTGTCACTGACACGCGGGTCCCACTGGACCCGCTGACCAGTCAACCCAGCTGACTGGGCAGGCCCAGCCACTGACAGGTGGGCCCCGGTTGACCCAGTTGACCGGTCAACTGGTTAACAGCTGACCTGCTGACTCAGCTGGCTGGCCCCACCTGTCAGTCTCAGCAGCACATCTGTGGGTACACTTCTGTGTACCCATAGCAAATAACATTTAGTGAATTTCGAATTAATAATAAATCAGAGAATCCAGAAAATATATAAAACTTTGAAAAATCATATAAAATAATCCGTAACTCGGATGAAAATAATTTATATATGAAAAATGATCAAAAAAATCTAACGAATCCGTTTATGCCATCTGCATTGAGGTTAGAATCCTCTAAGTAGGTGAACCTGTAACTTTAGGCCTGTTTCTGGCAGATGAATAGTGCCTGAATACCGGATAATAATTCTAGTTTAATTCCTAGGTTAACTAAAATTGCTTAGAGATGCATTAGGTCACCCCTGCATTGCATATTGCCATGTCATGCTCTGTGAGTGCATTTGTTTGCTATGTATTTATCTGTTTCCTCCCCCTCTTCTCTCCGGTAGACCCCGAAACCGACGTGGCCTATGAGTACGACTACGTCGCAGACGTCCAGCCTTTTTCAGTAGAGCTTCCAGGCAAGCAAAACCCCCTTGATCATTCCTATATCGCCCATTCTTTCTGTCTTGTGCTTGCATTAGATTTTGCTACTGTTGTTCGATAGCTCCTATTCTGATGCATAGCCTGATTTTGTAACTTGTTGTTGATACTTTACCTGCTATCCTATATTGCTTAGTATAGAATGGTTAGTGATCCATCAGTGGCCCCGCACCCTTGTCCATGTTGCCATGCTTTGCTTCTGGATGTTTCGATCAACGTGATCGATGTGCAGAGACCGACATAGCACCGCACACCCCCTTAAGTTGTACGACTCTGCAGAGCTACTATCAAGTGCCGAGGGTGATACCTCCTACCTCACTCCTGATGATATCTCTGTATCATGGCTAATCGGTTGTGGGTTACCGAGGGTGATTCCTCTTTCACCACCTCCGATGATGCCTCTGTCGTGCAACACCTCAAGTGTGAACTCATCGAGGGTGATTCCTCCAAGTTCACCTTGACGGTTATATCAAGTAGGAATCCAACGAGGGTGATTCCTTGGATTCCCCCTTGATGTTATGAACACACGGATACCCTGTATTTACCTCAGTCCCCTGTTGAAGCCGGGTCGACCCGATGGGGTACCCGCGAGAGATGTGAAGTCGGGTTGACTGTGAAGGTACCCGCGAGATAATTACGTGGCACGGACGGGCAGGCAGACCGCCCCAGGGGAGGGATGGGCCTGGCCCTTGCTGTAAGTCCACGAGACGGGGCGACAGGAGCACTGATCGTCACCGCGCGCTCCCAACACACTAATGGGTTTGGATATGTGATCTGAGTAGGCCTCTGGCCTTTTCGCACTAACCACCACGCGGGCTAGCACTCGGCGTCGTATGATTCTCCCAAAAGCTCTGTCAGACGTCCAGTTCAGCATTGCGGCACGGCTGGGCCGGCGCCATCTAGGAGAGAGGTGGTGCCTGGGTTCGCCCTGCGCGCAACGACCCGGAGTGCAAAGGGCGATGGGCCTAAGACCCCTGAGCACTTAGGATGTAGACCGGTGGGGACCTCTCTGTGGAGCCTAGGTAGGACTACGACGTGTCGATCAACCGAGGCCGGGCCTGACCAGGAAAAGTGTGTGTTGGTGCAATAATTTGCCTCGTTATGTTTTGGAGATTGTTGACATAAACAGTAAGGGACTGATGTGTTTGCTAGTGCACACAGAGTAACTGGTCCCTGGAGTCAAGAGGAGTTTGGTTCAAACTCCGAAGAAAATGCCCTGCGTGGCAGTGAAGGTTATCACCGAAGATTATGACGACAAGAGTGACCCCTCAAAAATTGCTGACGCAAAGCAATTGGTTTGGTGCTCGTCCGAAGAAAGTGACTGCGGCCGAGAAGATCGAAGATGAAGTGAAGTCGTAGCATTTATTTCGTTGTTTCTCTTCTCTTTATTGAGTCATAGGACCACCGTACTACTAAGAGGGGTGTAGCGTTCGAAGCTTTGATTCTCTGATGCTAAACCCAAATCCTATGAAAGTTGCGAGAGAAATCTCTTTGTGTTCCGAGCAAATACTTGCCAGCAAGAGACTGTGATCTTCTTCGCTGCGAGAGATTTGTCTCTGACTGAGGAGTTAGCATTACTTGTTCCTCAAGTAATGTTACCGTTGCTCTTAAAATCTGACCGTTGAGAACATGTTGGTTGGCCATTGGCTGGACCGTGTGTCCAAAATGGTCATTTCCCATCAGGGAAGGTTGCGGCTATAAATAGCCACCCCGCACCGGCGTTGTCCGGTGGCTGCTTCGTTTGATTCTGAGAAGATTGTTGAGCAACCCCCTCTCCGAGAGATATGAGTTTAAAATCCACTGAGAGAAAACCCCAGAGCCGAAAAATTAGATAGTGGTTCAGCATCACTCGAATCTAAGTCCAGTACGCTGCGCCTATTACTCTTGAGAGCTGCGAACTCTCTAGATGGTTAGGTGTCAATTTCTTCAGAGACCAAGAGTAATTGTGGTTCTCAAAGAAGAAGTCTGTAAAGGTTTGGAGATCGCCTCAAGCATCTACCACGAGTGATCGGCATTGGTTGACGAACCAATTGTCGAGGAGAATAGGGCGAAGAGAGTTTATCTTCTGTGTTAAATCACAACCCCTCCAACCAGACGTAGTCCTTTTGCAGAAGGGCGAACTGGTCTACCAAATTCCTTGTCGCCATCGAGCATCACTGGTCACCTCTGCTACTCCCATTTACATTCGAACTGTGCTGTATGACATATTTCAATCATGTGATTTGTCTCGATGCATGCTCTTAATTTCCATTCGGTAGTTTGTATTAGCTCACTGTACACTGTTTTCATTCGCTCCGCTGCTGGGTTCCGAGAGTTTTGATATTTCCGAAGAAAATTTAAAACTCCCATTCACCCCCTCTGGTAGACATACTTCGTTCCTACAATTGGTATCAGAGCAAGGTACTCCTTGACTCTGTTCATTTTGGTCTAACCACCTTGGAGTATAAGTATGTCTTCAGTGAGTTACAAGTCGCACCTCAAGATTCCCATCTTTAATGGGACGGACTATCCCTTCTGGAAGGAGAAGATGAAGATTCATCTCCGAGCTATTGATGATGATATGTGGAACGTGGTGCAGAATGGATTCATGGTTGAAGTGCCCCAGGTCCCCACTGACCACGAGAAGAAACTCATTCAGATGGATGATCAAGCCAAAGATGAAATTGGTGGTCATCTCTCTCGTGCTCAATTTCTTCGCTATCGTCAGTGTGAAACTGCAAAGGAATTGTGGGACATTCTCAAAAACATAAATGAGGGTGTTTCAACTCAGAAAGAGGCTCGCATTGATACTCTTCGGGTGAAGTTCAATCGTTCAAGCGAATCGGAAATGAAAGCTGGCAGCAAACCTTCGATCGTCTGAGCGACATTGCAAACGAGCTACAAGGTCTCGGCGCCAAAGACATCACTGATCATGAAGTTGTGAAGAAACTGCTCCGATCCCTTGATAGTTCGTTCGACACTCTAGTTCTGATGATTCGAGAACGAGCTGATTTCAAAGTTCTCGACTCAGCTGATATCATGGAAAGGCTAAACACCCACGAGGAACAAGAAGAAGAAAAGAGAGATCTCTGTGGCTCAAGTCACCGAAAAAGTCATGCTCTCAAGGCTGTGGCTGAATCTTCCTCAGAAGGAAATGCCGAAGAAGATTCAGATGACCCAGAAAGGATCAACAAGGATCTCGCATTAATCACGAAAAGATTCCAGTGCCTTCAAAGGAAAAATCAGTTTCAGAAGAAAGGATCCAGCAACTCTGGTGGCTCCAAATCTTCATCAAAACCTACTAGAGATTACACCTGCTTCAAGTGCAAAAAGCCAGGACATTTCATTTCGGACTGCCCTCTCTGGGAAGCTGAAATCCGTGCCAGTGGAAGATATGATTCAGGAAACAACCATGGCAAAGGCAAGAGCAAAAGCTACGACTCCGATGATGAGAAGAAAACGAAGAAGTTCTTCAAGAAGAAGGACAACTCCTCTTCCAAGTCCTCGTCAAGATCTTCCTCGAGGAATCCTGCCAAGTCCTCATCCAACCGCAAGAACACCTCTCGCAAGGCTAAGGCGTACATCGGCAAGGAGATGGATTCCGATGAAGAAGAGTCATCTGACTCCGAAGAAGTTGATGAATCCGATGAGGATTCTGATTCCGGCATGGTTGGCATAGCATGTGCCTCTACTCCTGCATCGAACTTCTTCGAGAATCATTTGAGCGACAACGAATCTCCTGCCTACTGCTTCATGGCCAAAGCTTTGAAAGAAAAGGCATCCTCCAAACATCACAAGGTTTACTCCAGTGATCAATACTCTTCAGATGAGGATGACCATGCTAAACTGATCAAAATTGCTAATATGCAACAAAACTCTCTCGAGAAAATTGAGAAAACCCTCAGGAAATCTGAAGGGTTGTTGGTTGAGGAGATGGAGAAAAATCAGTCGTTGACAGAAGAGCATTCCGCTCTCGAGTCTCAAATGAAAGAACTATCAAATCGTTATGATTTTCTCTCGGCCGACCACAAGAGATTGACTTATGATTACCTGAAAAGGAAACAGGAACTCAAGTCGCTGAGAGAGGCTCATGATGACTTGATCAGAGAAAATTCTCTTCTCACCCAACAACTCAAAGAGAAACCTGAGATGTTTGTACCACCCTGCCTAAAATGCCTTGAATGCAGTAACTCTGAATCAAATGATGAATCTTCTGTGAATGCTAACCCCTCTGTCGAGGAAAATGGTTCTATATCTGACGAAAATGCTAGGTTGAAGGATCTTCTTCAGACAGGAATGTTCAAGTCTCTCAAAGGGCATCAAACCATGTGTGATGTTCTGAAGAAATCCATTCTTCACAAAAATCCCAGGAAAGAAGGTATCGGTTTCGAAACTAAACTGAATGAAAATGACTCCTACTGGGAACCTGATCAATATCCTTGCACTGTGTGGGTACCGGCCAAGAGCAAAATGCTTAATCCAGCTTTACTTTTGGGATATGACTGTCCTATCCCTGAATACTCATATGATGATTCTCTGGACAACTATAAGTTGTTCAAAAACCAATGTGGTGAGGCTGTTGCTCGCTATGTTGGACCAAACAGCAGGAATGGCCCCCCGAAGAAAGCTATCTGGGTGCCTAGGAAAACTATCGAAGCATTGCCTATTACTACGTTACTAACCATGCAGGCTGAAAATGCTCGATACTTCCTGGAAAAGGTTCGACAGAATGAGTACATGCATACCTCATCTAACCACTATACTCATTCGTCTGGGAAGAATTTCAATGCATACTCTTTCGATTATGCTCGTACTCTGTCAAGTCACAATTCTTATGACTATCGAAAGAAATCATATCCTGCTTGCTCATATGTTTCGAAGCAACCTACAAAGATGTGGGTGGTTAAGAAAGCCTGATTTCTCTGCAGGACTATGTCTCCGGGTGTACCGAATGGATAATGGATAGTGGATGCACTAGTCATATGACCGGAGACAAGTCGTTGTTTGTCGACCCCAACTTAACTGCTTCATCTCAGTCCAAACTTGCTTGCTTGCAAAAGCAACCGAAGGATGGTTGTGGCACCGAAGACTTGGTCATGCAGGTATGAGAAATTTGCAGACTCTCGTGAAGAAAAATCATCTTCATGGCATTCCTGATGTGAAATTCGACAAGGATCGTCTCTGTGGTGCGTGTGAAGCCGGTAAATTGTCCAAGAAGCACCATTCATCAAAAACTGTCATGACCACAACAAGACCTCTGGAAATTCTTCATATGGATTTATTCGAACCTCAAAACTATGCAAGTTTCGGAGGCAGTCATTATGGTCTGGTTATTGTTGATGATTTCTCTCGATACACTTGGGTATTCTTTCTCGAAGACAAAACCTGCACCCAAGACATCTTCAAAAGATTCGCCAAGAAGGCTCAGAATGAATATGATGTGCGAATTAAGCATGTAAGAAGCGACAATGGTACTGAGTTCAAGAATACTCATATCGAAGATTTTCTCGACGAACATGGTATAACTCATGAGTTCTCTGCCGCATACACTCCCCAACAGAATGCAGTTGTTTAATCGAAAGAATAGAACTCTCATCGAAATGGCAAGAACAATGCTCAGTGAGTATAAAACTCCTATCCGTTTCAGGGCTGATGCTATTAACACTGCTTGTCATGTTGTCAATCGTGTTTATCTTCACAAATTCCTTAAGAAAACCTCATATGAGCTTATCACTGGCAAGAAACCGAATGTTTCTTATTTACGTGTTTTTGGTGCACCTTGCTATATTCGTGACATGAATCATAATTCCAAGTTTGCACCCAAGGCAAATGAAGGTTTTATTCTTGGTTATGGCTCAAACTCGCATACTTATCGTGTCTATAACTCTCACCACGGGAAAGTTATGGAAACGGTAAATGTGTGGTTTGATGAATCTAACGGCTCTCAAAAGGAGCACCTGCCTAATGTGATAGATGAACCTCCGATCTTGGATGCTATTCGGCAAATGGCCATTGGGGACGTCAGACCAGTCGAAGGAAATACACCTGACTCTTACGATGAAGATGCCCCCATAGCTCGAAGAACACGCCAATCTACTGCCGAAGAAAATGCCGCACCGAACACAAATGGCAACCCAAATGCAAGTGCAAATCAAAATGGCAATCCCGATGATAATGGCGATACTAATGCCCATCCTGATGCTGATACTGAGGAAAATGAAAATGATCATCAAGAAGGAAATCCTCTCCCATGAGTGGCAAATCGAGTTGACCCTACATTAATCCTCGAAGATCTCAAGAATCCAGGTTACTGACCCACAACTCGCTCTCAGGCTCGTTTGGCTAACTACTGTGGCAGTTTCTCCTTTGTCTCATTGACAGAACCTACCAAGTATGAGGAAGCCATGAATGATCCCGATTGGATGAATGCCATGCAAGAAGAGTTGGTGCAATTCGAATTGAATGATGTGTGGGAATTGGTTGACAAACCGAATCCTAAGAAGCACAATATCATCGGCAAAAAATGGATCTTCCGAAACAAGCAAGATGAAAATGGCATTGTTGTGAGAAACAAAGCGCGTCTTGTCACTCAAGGGTATACACAGGTAGAAGGTATTGATTTCGGTGAAACATATGCTCCTGTTGCTCGCCTTGAGGCAGTTCGTATTCTTCACGCTTATGCAAACTACAATGATATTCTGCTTTACCAAATGGATGTGAAAAGTGCTTTCCTCAATGGTAAAATTGATGAGGAAGTATATGTTAGGCAGCCACCTGGCTTTGAAAACCCTCAGTTTCCTAACAAAGTTTCCAGGTTGAAAAGGCTCTGTATGGGCTGAAGCAAGCCCCTTGAGCTTGGTATGACACTCTGAAAAGGGTTTAAGCCAGGGTCCACTGATTCCACTCTTTTCACTCATGCTATTGATGGTGATCTATTCATGTGTCAAATTTATGTGGATGATATTATTTTCGGCTGCACTAACAATGCATGCAGCATGGAATTCGGGCGAATGATGTCCGAGAAATATCAAATGTCTATGATGGGTGAACTCAAGTTCTTTCTCGGACTGCAAATCCGTCAACAGGACAATGGAATTTTCATATCTCAGGAGAAATATCTGAGAGACTGTCTGAAGAAGTTTAAAATGCAAGATTGCACACAAAAAGGCTAAAAAATTCCCATGCCCACAAATGGACAGCTGGACGCAGATGTGTACGGTAAAGATTACCATCAGAAAGCTTATCGTTCGATGATTGGTTCTTTGCTCTACTTATGTGCATCCAGACCTGATATTATGTTGAGTGTTTGTATGTGTGCTCGTCTTCAAGCTGCACCAAAAGAATCGCATCACCAAGCAGTCAAGCGTATTCTGAGATATTTGGCTCACACCCACACCTTAGGTTTATGGTATCCTAAGGGAGCACAGTTTGACCTCGTTGGATATTTTGACTCAGATTATGCAGGTGACCGGGTTGACAGGAAATCTACTTCGAGGACATGCCATTTCCTCGGTAGATCCTTGGTATGTTGGTCGTCAAGGAAGCATAATTGTGTCTCGCTCTCTACGGCCGAGGCCGAATATATTGCTGCTGGCACCTGTTGCACTCAGTTATTATGGATGAAGCAGACTCTGAAGGATTATGGCATCAAGTTCAAGAAGATCCCTCTATTGTGCGACAATGAGAGTGCGATCAAAATTGCACACAATCCAGTGCAGCACTCTCGCACCAAGCATATTGAGATCAGACATCATTTCCTACGCGATCATGTTGCTCGAGAGGATATTGTTATCAGTCACGTCAATACCGAAGAAAATCTCGCCGATATCTTCACCAAGCCTCTCGATGAGAAAAGATTCTGTGCGTTACGGTGTGAGCTAAATATCCTAGATTCCGCAAACGTGCAGTAAGCTGGACGCGGCACCTGTACCATCACTTCCACATCTTAGAAGGAATGGGTGCACAACACTCGAAGAGTTTGAAAATTTTGACAAAGTGAAATTTTCTTTCTGAGAGTGAATACATTAACGAAGAACTAGACTAACTAGGTGCCATGATAATTGTGCGATGCTCGGGGTCATACAGTTCTTATACGGTGGGTAACGCCACCACAATTTCTATTCGTTGAGTTGTCTTTCGGTTGAAGTGTTGTTTTTGTGTTAGTGTTTCTTCGTCTGAGTGAAATACCTAGGACCCTGTTTTTCTCTCTATTCTATTTCTTCCAGTCTATGCTGTTCCGTTATGAATGCACAAACTTCATTTGGTAACGAAACTTTATCTGGTGTCCTTGACCATGTTAAAGGTTCGGTCCGAACTTTATCTGTTTTGGCGAAAGCCGTCCAAAATTTGGGGTTTCCCGCCCAAGTCAGGACCACATTCTTTGGTGACGGTTGCCACGTGCTCTTCATCAACTGCCAGTTCATCTGGTCCGTTGAATCGCAATAGTCCTCTGACTGTGGCCGTCCGATCAAATTCACCGGGTGCGGTTATTTCCTCCTCGCATATATATTCTGTGCCACCACCCTCCCTCAATTCACTTCGCATCTCCGCCACCGGCACCTTCCGAAGCCCTACCGCACTGCTCCACCTTGAGCTCGATGGCGCCGATCATCTTCGCCGCTTTGCTGCAGGAAAGAGGTCGCCGGAGTCATTCCTCGCCGCCGCGGATCATCTCCATCCCCGCGCCGCCGTAGTCGCTGCTCATCACCAAGTTAGGGTATGTGCAATGCGAACTCGTTCTTCCATTCATCCTATTCGAGTTCGTCTGCCGTAGTAATTGTCTAATTTTTACCGCATTTCCTAGATCTTTACTGCTAGGTAACTTGTGCGAATGTGGTTTGTAGTTGTCCCTCGCATCCGAAAAATTTCAGATCTAGGGTTTGTGTTGTGTCTCGTATGAACGGAATGCTTAGCACGTTAACTAGTATATTCTTCGAACCTACTAGTTCGTTCTACACATTTCTTTCGTCCGAAACATCTCTCAAAGTCTGCATCTACTTCTTCATCAAAACAATATTTTTTTAAATCTTCGCTGTGTGCATTCGTAACCCTGTCCCCATTTTCCCTCGCATCTATCTTTGTTCACAGGAAAATGCAGTCAGTTGAGGATTCGGCTCAACCAGTGAGCCTGGCCGACAGAGATGATGTTGTTCTGGGTACAGCTGATGAATCCAAAGCTCCGAATGCTAAGGGCCCAATGGTAGGCCCATCAACCAGCAAGCGAAAAAGGACCGAGCAAAATGCTAATGAGCAAGAAGAAAATGCTCCGAAGAAGAAGAAGGGTGGCAGACAGCCATACACAAACACAGCTGAGTATATCTCTCATGATCGGTATGATACTGTTCCAGGAGAAACCAAACACCAGAGAGATACGCGTCAACAATGGATTCGACGTCACTGGGTGCGCAAATGGTTCAACTATGAATTTGTTCATCCTCGGTTTGCTCAAAACTTTGCATTTCATCCACCATGGGGTGACTGCCGGGAAATTTCTCTCATAAAACCAAATGGTCCCCAAGAAAGACCACCTCCTCCACCAAATGCTCATGAGTCCTCCCTGCGTACACCCGAATCTTATCCTGATGAGCTTGCCAAGCGTCAGCGCAATGCCATCAAGCGAGTTCAGAGGGCTGAAAAGCAAAAGGCTCGTGAAGAGGAAAACCTTTGCCTTCCCAAAGATGATGTCGAGAAGAAAAAGGCCGAAGGAAAATCTAAAGGACGCACTAAACGCAAGCATGATCCCAGCGCTGCTGCAAAGAGAAAGAGTGCACCAAAGAAGAAAAAGGCTGAACCAGCTGATGAATTTAAAATGAATGATTCTTCGGATGATGACCCTCCGCTCACCAAGGAAGAAGTTGCTGCTACTCTCAGCGAGGAAGTAAATATTACCACTTCAACTATGTTGCCTGATCTTCGGGTTAATATGGTTCCAGAAGCACCATTGAAGAAGATCACTGCTAGAAAAACTCCTGCTACCACTGTCACTATGAAACTGCATGTGAACACAACTCCTCATCCAGATGCTATCAATTTGAAAGATTTGGTAGTTGACACTCCTGTGAGTTCTGCAAAGCCAGGCGAAAGTACTCCCAAGCCTGACTTGAAGAAAATCAACACGCCTACCGAGAAAAATGCTCCACAAGCTACTGCTCCGACAGCGAAGGCTGCTAAGTTTGCGCCTACCTTGACTCAGCCGTTGGCTTCTAAACCTCCTTCCGAGCAAGTTCCTGTGCAGACTGCTCCTATTGCCAAGTCTGATGCTCCTCACTACTATGATCACATATTCATCATGGAACAGCTTGATAAATTTGTGGACAATCCATTCGATGGTGAAGTGGCATCTCTACCTATTCCTGCTGAAGTTATTACACTGGCCACTTCCGTAGTTCAAGAACTGAGAGAAGATGCAGTTGAGATCAACTCTCTCTCTCTGCCGAACTAATTGACCTTGATGGCCGAATGAAAACTGCTTCTTCAAGATTTGTCATTAAAGCGCTCGAAGACTCTTACAAGGATGTCAATCGTGCCATGACTCTCCTCCGTCACAGAATGTTACGCTTTCACATGGATCTAGACGAAATTGTTCGCAAGATCTGTGACGAACATCAAGCAAAAGTCACTGGCTACAATGATCTGGTCAAAGGCCACATTGATCAAGTTGCTCAGCAAAAGAAGAAGCAACGAAAGAGAATTGCAAAGAAAAATGTACCTCCTGCTTCGAAGGAACACTCGCCTGTTCGCCCAGTTGCTCAGTCTCAGAAAGAAAAATCTCCTGAGCCAGCTATTCCTTCGAACCCCCCAGTAAAAGACTCGGATGCTCCTCCCTCACCAAGGCCAACTGAATCAGTGCCTGTGGCATCCCCTGCTCGAGCTGATATTCCATCGCAAAGATCTGTTTCTGAGGAAGGTGAAATTCCTCGCTCCGAGCCCCAAGCTTCTCCGGCTCATGAAGCTCCAAAAGTCTTGGTTTCTCCTACTATCGTGCAACAACAGATTCTAGTGGAACAACCTCAACCACCTCCAGTGCATGATTCGGCCTCAGTGCCTAAAGTGGATGAACCTGCCATGCTGCCTACTGCCTCTGCAGCACCCACTGTTGTAACACCTGCTCCATCTCCACTCAGGTTAAGTATCGACACAGCGACACGACTCCCAGATGCTGGTCCTTCCGAACGAAAACCTATTTCTGCTCGACGACTGACTCAGTTGTATATGGCGATGAATTTCTCTCTCCTGAAGAAGAACTCAAATACCCATACCCTCGTGAAGAACTGCCTTTGTTCTTGTCAGGAGCAGGCGCGAAAGGTCCTCTTTTCAATCGGAATGCGCACCCCAAATTCTTTCTAGATAGTCCGTATGATGGGCCGCGCACTTCGGAATCGCCTTGCTTCTGGACTAAGTAACAAGCCATATATTACTCTCGGGTCCTCTATGAGAGCAAAAAGATATTTCCTCACGAATATCTGAATATTCCTGCAATGCGCAATATTGGCTATTTCAATCAATTGCTTCAAGATCTGGATGATTTCTACCTCACCAAGGTATTTGAATTCGAGCATCCTTGGAACAGAGAGATTATTCTTCAGTTCTATGCTACACTGTATATCTCTGGCGATGAATCTGATAGCTCAAAATGGATTATGGAGTGGATGACCAAAGGAAAACGCATCGAATGCACTTCAACAGATTTTGTCTCGCACTTCCATTTCCCTCGCTTTGAGCATGGTGACACTGAAATTCGGGTTCACAAAATTGATGTCATGTCAGATGAAACTTTTCGGTGCACAATGGATCAAGAAAAGATTCGTGACTATACTGGTCCTCCTCATCCTGAGCACTTAACCTTCGAGAATCAGATGCTATTTCACATGCTCTCCTACACAATTTTCCCTCTGGCGGGTATGAATCCAGACAAATCCATCTCAGATGTTCTTCGAAATGCTATATATGCAATCTTTGAGCGATACATCTTCGACGTGGAAGACTTGTTTCTGCGTATTCTGAAGGATTCTACCCAATATCCCTTCTGCATCAAAGTTTTCGTGCCCTGGATCCAGAAAGTTATTGATCATGCTATGCGCACATTGTATCTTGCGAAGGAAAACCATAAAATCTTCATACCTCCTGTTCGCGATACCTTGCAAGTTATGGAAGATATTACTTCGGGTAAATTGCCCGCATCAAGCCCCCAAGACTATCACAAGCAATTCGATGGGCCACGTCTTCCTCAGTGCGACCGAAAGATTTCACCTCAACCTCCATCGCAACTCGAAGTTAGTTTGCGTACACAACAACTGCTGCTGCATCATATCACCGAGGATCGACGTGAAAAAGAACATCTCGCCTCCGAGCTAAATGCTCTCAACAATCGCACCAGAATCATGCATCTCGTCGCTGATGAAAACAAGAAGAGACTCTGGAAATTGCTTCGCAAGTTCTTCACCGAGAAACAACTCCTGAATGTCAATCTCCAAGAGCTCTATGATTATATTGACAAAGGCTTCACTGTTGAAGATTTTCAAGATTGGAGTACCCCTCCTCTACCTGTTCATGAGTCAACCACTGATCTTCTTCATCTCAAGCTTCGCAAACTGCTTGACGAGTCTGAAGCCACCTCACCGACCGAAAAACCTACCGAAGGCAATGTGCAATCCCGTGTTCCTCCTGTGGCTACTCCAATTATACCCTTGTCTGCTCAGCCCCAAGTTATTATTCCTGAAGGAAAATCTATTGCTGCTGAAGACGAAGACAATCCCATCACTTCTGAAGAAGAAGAAGTCACCTCGGATAGTTCTTCTGGAGATGCCACCGATTGAACCAAGTTCTGTGTTTTTGCACTCATGTTATTCATCACCTTTTTGACACTTGTTGACAAAAAGGGGGAGAATTACATCGAGTCTCGATAGATTTGCTTTCTGTGTTTCGATTGGTTTTGGTTTCGTGCGAGTTTGCAACTTCTGGTTTAAGGTTATCTGTACTAAGTTGTAAAACTCAATAACTTCTGTGCTGCAATGTTAATAACCCCTCCTGCTGCACTATTTCTCTCGAAGAACTTGTTTTGCATGTGGAATTATTATCAGAAGTTATGAATGATTGCACTGCGATCTCGATGAATTATATCTCATCAGTGCGAATCACTGTCTTGAATGATTGAAATTTCCTCCGTATACTTCAATACTTGCAGGAGAATTTATCTCATATCCTTTTTCCCTGCATACATTTAGGGGGAGTCTATTTCATCATCGAGCAAAGTAACACTTACTCACTCTTGTTGGAATTACTTTACACTTATCTATCTTCACTTCGATGATTATCTGTTTTGTCAATAATCGTCCAAAAAGGGGGAGATTGTTGGTGCAATAATTTGCCTCCTTATGTTTTGGAGATTGTTGACATAAACAGTAAGGGACTGATGTGTTTGCTAGTGCACGCAGAGTAACTGGTCCCTGGAGTCAAGAGGAGTTTGGTTCAAACTCCGAAGAAAATGTCCTGCGTGGCAGTGAAGGTTATCACCGAAGATTATGACGACAAGAGTGACCCCTCAAAAATTGCTGACACAAAGCAATTGGTTCGGTGCTCGTCCGAAGAAAGTGACTGCGGCCGAGAAGATTGAAGACGAAGTGAAGACGTAGCATTTATTTCATTGTTTCTCTTCTCTTTATTGAGTCATAGGACCACCATACTACTAAGAGGGGTGTAGCGCTCGAATCTTTGATTCTCTGATGCTAAACCCAAATCCTATGAAAGTTGCGAGAGAAATCTCTTTGTGTTCCGAGCAAATACTTGCTAGCAAGAGACTGTGATCTTCTTCGCTGCGAGAGATTTGTCTCTGACCGAGGAGTTAGCATTACTTGTTCCTCAAGTAATGTTACCATTGCTCTTAAAATCCGACCGTTGTGAACGTGTCGGTTGGCCATTGGCTGGACCGCGTGTCCAAAATGGTCATTTCCCATCAGGGAAGGCTGCGGCTATAAATAGCCACCCCGCACCGGCGTTGTCCGGTGGCTGCTTCGTTTGATTCTAAGAAGATTGTTGAGCAACCCCCTCTCCGAGAGATTTGAGTTTAAAATCCACCGAGAGAAAACCCCAGAGCCGAAAAATTAGATAGTGGTTCAGCATCACTCGAATCTAAGTCCACTACGCTCCGCCTATTACTCTTGAGAGTTGTGAACTCTCTAGACGGTTAGGTGTCAATTTCTTCAGAGACCAAGAGTAATCGTGGTTCTCGAAGAAGAAGTCTGTAAAGGTTTGGAGATCGCCTCAAGCATCTACCATGAGTGATCGGCATTGGTTGATGAACCAATTGTTGTGGAGAATAGGGCGAAGAGAGTTTATCTTCTGTGTTAAATCACAACCCCTCAACCAGACGTAGTCCTTTTGTAGAAGGGCGAACTGGTCTACCAAATTCCTTGTCGCCATCGAGCATCACTGGTCACCTCTGCTACTCCCATTTACATTCGAACTGTGTTGTATGACATATTTCAATCATGTGATTTGTCTCGATGCATGCTCTTAGTTTCCATTCGGTAGTTTGTATTCGCTCACTGTACACTGTTTTCATTCGCTCCGCTGCTGGGTTCTGAGAGTTTTGATATTTCCGATGAAAATTTAAAACTCCCATTCACCCCCCTCTAGTAGACATACTTCGTTCCTACAGTGTGTCCGGCAAGAGTTAATCGAGCATGTGGGGTAAGTTGGTGCACCCCTGCAGAGAAGTTATCTATTCGAATAGCCGTGTCCACGGTAACAGGACGCTCGGAGTTGTATCCCGATACTACAACTAGAACTGGATACTTGTGATACTAAACTGATATTATGGCTCCGGGATCGCTTCCTCGCAGGATGTCGAGGAAGGATCTCTGGGCATTACTAATATATATTTGATACTGCATGCTAAGTTACTCTACTCTCTTCTGATGCTGCAAGGCGCTGCAAGATGCTAATCTTCGATAGGCTAGGCCTTCCCCTCTATTCTGGCATTTCTGCAGTATAGTCCACAAATACAGCCCCTTCCCTTTGATACCGATGCATAATTACCATAGATCTGATGTAAGTCTTGCGAGTACTTTGGATGAGTACTCACGGTTGCTTTGCTACCTCTTTTTCCCCAGACCCGATTGCTGCGATCAGATGACGGAGTCCCGGAGAAAGCTGATCCCGCCGATGACTACTACTACCCCGACGGAGCCTACTACTACATGGAGACTGACGGCCAGGAGTAGTTTAGGAGGCTCCCAGGTAGGAGGCCTGCGCCTTTTCGATCTAGATGTCGTTGTTTTGCTCAGCCTTCTTAAGGCGACCTTGTCTAATTATGTCTGTACTCAGATACTGATGCTTCCGCTGACTCTTGTGTAACTCGAGCTTATGTATTCGAGCCCTCGAGGCCCCTGGCTTGTAATATAAAGCTTGTATTATTTTATTTTGTGTCTAGAGTTGTGTTGTGATATCTTCCCGTGAGTCCCTGGGCTTGATTGTGCGCATTTGCGTGTATGATTAGTGCACGGTCGAGTCGGGGGCCTCACAAGTTGGTATCAGAGCTGACTGCCTATAGGAAGCCCCTTGCCAACTCCTTGGCCGAAGTTGAGTCTAGTCTTTGAAAAACTATTTTACTAACATGGCTGTGTGGCTTACGGGCCCACGTCGCCAATGGATGGGATTAGGATCTTTTATTCCTCTCCTTTACTCTGGGATTATGATCTCTCTTCTATTCGGGTTAAAGATTTTACTAACTCTAACTCTATGTTCTCATGATCATATCCACCCGGAGATTTGAATTAACCCTTCTTCGAGTTGAGGGCCAGGTTCTGCTTCACAGTGTTCACAGACCGCAGGATCCTTTTATCGAGGGCACCCTGTGTCGTCACCTGCAGATTCCTCGCTCCAGTGGTTTTCTCCGACGTTGATGTAGCCTCTGCTGTGTCGCGTTGTTGTATCTCTCCACCGCGTGCCTGTGTGCCGCCTAGTTTGTCTAGCTGCGTGTGCTTCCGAACTCATGCTGCCCGTTTGTATCCAACTCTGTGCATGGATTTGTATGTCTTTAATGACTACTAATATGTATCTAAGTGCACTTCTTGTTCATTTTTCATGTTACATCATGAATGACTCCATACACTTGCAGTTGTTCTTGCTAAACTGCCCCTATTGTTTTTAGTAGGATGGCTGACGATCCTCCACCTCCACCCTATATTGCCGCAATGATGCAGTAGTTTGAGCTGAATCGTCAGTTTATGACTGGGGTAAGGGCCCAGTTTCCAAACCAGAATCCTCATCAACAGCCTGCCCCAATAACATTGCAAGAATTCATGCGCCCCAACCCATCCACCTTCCGTAACTCGACTGATCCAATGGATGCTGATGATTGGCTCCGTGACATCGCTTTTCAGATGGAGTCGGCTAATGTTGCCCCTGCCAGTTACGTCACCTATGCGACGTATCACCTGAGGGGTGCAGCTGCTCAATGGTGGGAAAGCCACAGGCATATGCTGCTTGTTGGAATCGTAATCACTTGGCAGGAATTTCAGTCAGCCTTCCGTGCACGGCACATTCCTCAAGGTCTGATGGACCAGAAGAAGAAGGAGTTCCCCAAACTCTCATAGGGCAAAATGACTGTGGATGAATATCAGAGGAAATTCCTTGACTTATCCCGCTATGCTGTGGATGACGTCTGCATTGATGCGCGTAAGCAGGATAAATTCCGTGAAGGACCGCGTCCTGATATAAAGCTCGCACTTGTTGTCCATGATTGCGTGGACTTTGCGACGCTTGTCAGCCAAGCTTTCCGAGCTGAAACTGGTCTGACTGAGTACCAGGAGTCGCTCAAGCGTACTCGAGATGTTGGCCCATCCTCCTGTTAGCCTACTCAGAAACGTCAAGTCTGGATCCCGCACAATGTTTATCACCAACCTGCTCCAACACCAAGGCCGTCTTATGTCGTACCTCGTCTGCCTCCGCCGCCGAGACAGCTAACGATTCAGGGTGGGCAGCCCAATGCTATGGCTCCTCCCCATAATGATGGTTTATGCCGCAAGTGTGGACAACCAGGGCACCTTGCTCTCAACTATCGCCAGGATCAGCCTTAGGATGCACCACGACCTCCTGTTGGTCGTAAGAAGAGTAGTCGAAACCGTCATTTTAGAAGCTGTAAAGCCAGGCCGTGTGCTATTGGTTGTGGTCAAGTCACCCATGTCAAGATTGAAGAAGCTCGTGAGGCCCCAACAATCACGATGGGTACCCTTCTCATTAATTCAGTGCCAACTTCTGTTCTTTTTGATTCAGGAGCATCACATTCATTTGTGTCCCAAACCTTTGCTCAGTTGCATGGGTTAGCTATGGAATCTTTGGCCACTCCTTTAGTGGTTCACGCCGTCGGATCCCAGAGCCGTGCCACCATGGTGAGCCATGGTACCCCCATTGTAATTGGAGGTCTAGTGTTCCATGCTTCTCTTGTTGCCCTCAAATCATCCAACATAGATGTCATTCTCGGTATGGATTGGCTGAAGGCCCATAACGCTTTCATCGACTATGTCGCCAAGACAGTCCAGCTCACTCACCCTTCTGGCCAGACAATCAAATACTCAACCCAGATAATCCAGAATGCCGAGAGCCAAATATATGCTCTGAATGCATTGAATGCTTCACCTCTTGAGGGAATAGAGAACATTCCAGTTGTTCGTGAATTTCAAGATGTCTTTCCAGAATAACTTCCAGGAATACCCCCTGCTAGAGCTGTCAAATTCGTCATAGACTTGAAACCGGGCACTACTCCTATTGCCAAGCACCCATACAAGATGCCGCCGCATGAACTCCTTGAACTTAAGGAGGAAATTGACAAGTCACTTCGTAAGGGTTTCATTCGCCCCAGCTCTTCTGCGTGGGGAGCACCTTCTCTTTTTGTTAAGAAGAAGGATGGTACGAATCGTTTGGTCCAAGATTACCGACCTATCAACCAGGTAACAATTCAGAACAAGTATCCGCTTCCCAGAATCAACGATATGTATGATCAACTTGCTGGTTCCTCAGTATTCTCTAAACTTGATTTGAGATTGGGATACCACCAGATCCGAGTCCGTGAAGAGGATATTCTGAAGACCGCTTTCGTTACCCGCTATGGTTCATACGAGTACACCATCATGTCTTTCGGCTTAACCAATGCTCCAGCAACGTTCTCTCGATTGATGAATTATATCTTCATGGATTACCTCGACAAGTTCATCGTGGTTTATCTGGATGATATCCTGGTTTATTCGAAGACTAAGGAAGAACATGTTGAACATCTTCGCCTTGTACTGGAAAAGCTTCGAGAGCATCAGCTATATGCCAAATATTCCAAGTGTGAATTCTGGTTATCCGAAGTGACCTACCTTGGTCATGTGATTTCCAAGGATGGTATCGCTGTCAACCCAGAACAAGTTCATGCTATTCTTGACTGGACTCCTCCGAAGAATGTCAAGCAAGTGAGAAGTTTTCTCGGACTCACCAGCTATTGCCGCCGTTTCATCGAGAACCTTTCCAAGATTGCCAAGCCTTTGACAAATTTGCTTCACAAGGGCGTTAAGTTTGAGTGGACAGAAAAATGTCAGGAAAATTTCCAAACACTCAAGGAAAAGCTGACATCTACTCCAGTCTTGCTCCTCTGGATTCTCGCAAGGAATTCGTCATCTATTGCGACGCATCCCATCAAGGATTAGGCTGTGTCCTAATACAAGAGCGCAAAGTGATTACTTATGTCTCACGACAGTTGTGTCCTCATGAAGAGAACTACCCAGTTCATGATCTCGAACTTGCTACAGTTATATATGCACTGAAGTTGTGGCGACATTACCTCCTCGGTAATCATTGCGAGATCTAAACTGATCATCAAAGTCTGAAGTATCTGTTTACTCAGCCGGATCTGAATCTCCGTCAACAAAGATGGATGGAAACAATTACATACTATGACTGCGGTATTCCATATACCCATGGTAAGGCTAATGTTATGGCCGATGCATTGAGTCACAAGTCCTATTGCAACAATCTCATGGTTCAACGAGCTCAACCCCTTCTTCATGAAGAACTTCGTAAGTTAAACCTTCACATCATTCCACAGGGTTCTCTTAATACCCTTGTTTTGGAACCAACTCTGGAGAAAGCTATTAAGTCAGCGCAAGCAAAATACGCTGAAGTTGATCAGATGAAAAGGGATCTTGTCTTTGAAAAAGCCAGAGATTTCTCGCTTGCTGAAGATGGAACCTTGTACTTCAGAGATCACCTTGTGGTACCCCGGTTCGAACTTATGACAGACAAAGTTATGAAGGAGGCACATGATACACCGTTGTCCATTCATCCGGGTAGCACCAATATGTACCAAGACCTTCGTCAGAGGTACTGGTGGTCTAACATGAAGCAAGACATCGCTCGCTATGTTGCCGAATGTGACGTTTGCCGTCGCGTCAAAGCCAAACATCAAAAACCTGCTGGACTCCTGCAACCGCTTCCTATCCCTGTGTGGAAGTGGGACAAGGTTCAAATGGATCTTATCACTGGCCTTCCCAGATCCCAAAAGGGTCACGATGCTATTCTTGTCGTCGTCGACCAATTCTCCAAAGTTGGACATTTTCTGCCAGTCAAGGAGACGATCACTGCTAGTCAGTTGGCAGACTTGTATATCTCCAGAATTGTGACACTCCATGGTATTCCGAAGGAGATCAGTTCAGACCGTGGCAGCCTCTTCACCTCAAAGTTCTGGGAAAGTTTTCAAAAAGCTATGGGAACTCATATAACCTGGATCTCAGCTTATCACCCCCCAGTCTCAAGGCCAAGTTCAACGAGTTAATCAAGTGCTTGAAGATATGCTACGTGCTTGTGTCATCTCATTTGGCAAGAAGTGGGAAGAATCTCTCCTGTATGCTGAATTCTCATACAACAACAGCTATCAAGCTAGCTTGAAGATGGCACCCTTCGAGGTATTAGATGGACGTAAGTGCCGAACCCCTCTGAATTGGTCAGAAACTGGGGAACGGCCGCTCATCAGTCCGGATATTATCCATCAAGCTGAAGAGCAAGTCCACATTGTCCGGGAAAATCTCAAGGCGGCCCAGTCCCGCCAGAAGAGCAACTATGACCGTAAACACTGGGGATCGATCTATCAACCTGGTGAACAAGCTTATCTGCGTGTCACTCCTATGAAGGGCACTCATCGTTTTGGAATCAAGGGCAAGTTAGCTCCTCGCTACATTGGTCCCTTCTGCATTCTCGCCAGACGTGGACATGTGGCATATAAATTGGAATTGCCGCCGTGGTTTTCTCACACCCACGATGTCTTCCATGTATCGCAACTTCGCCATTGCTTCAAGGATCCGCACCGTGCAGTGGACCATGAGATGCTAGAATTGCAAGATGATCTATCTTATAAAGAGTATCCGATCCGCATTCTTGATCAAGCTGAACATCAAACCCGTCAGAAGGCAACCAAGTTCCTTAAAGTGCAGTGGTCGAATCATACTAAAGATGAAGCCACTTGGGAACGTGAGGATCGCCTTCGTGAAGAATATCCCGATCTCTTTCCTTCTACCTCCTGAATTCTCGGACGAGAATTTCTTTTAGAGGAGGAGAATTGTAACACCCCCTGTAATTAAGCACAGTGATCATCTTCTAATCATGCCAAGTCATATCTCATTTCAAACTCCACTTTAAGCCATAATTCAAATTCTAAGTGAATTAAAAATTTGCTCCAATATGAGAACTAAATAGTTCACAATTTAGTAAATATTCCATAACTAATTGTGTTAAGGAAAACAACATCACTAAAATTCATAAAAAGCCCCTGGAAATTCAAAACAGTGCCAAACAGCTCCTTTCTAGTGCTTTTAAATATGAATCAAATTTAAATGAATTCAAAACACTCCCAAACTTTTTGTGGTAGTGAGGTATAATGCCTGATAATTATTGGGACTAGTTGTACATTTTAGAAAAAGAGTTTAATGCTAAAAGAATTTCAAAACAGAGAGCAAAAAGGGAAAACAGAAAAATGAAAATAGAAAAGGGGAGAAGTCACTGTTGACTGAGCCTTAGTCTACAGAGCCGGCCCAGCCCACTCGCACAGTCGTCTCCCACCTGCCCCGCCTCGCTGTCGCGGCCGCCATGGCCAGGAGCTCGCCTCACCGCCGCTCTCCGACGCGTGTGACCGCAGGACGACGGGAGGAGATAAGATCGACTCCAACCACTCCCCCTGGACCCCCTGGCCATTCCTTTCCCCTCGCTCGTCTCTCTCCATCTCGGTTCTCTTTGTCCGAGCGCAGTCGTCGCCGCTCTGCCGGCACCACCGTGGCCACCGGCCACCAATCGCCGCTCCAAGGTGTCCGGGAGGTCCGCGGGGCTCTTCTTCATCGTTACCCCACCGGATCGAGGTAGGGAAGCCACATCGCCGTCGCCCACGTCTACCTCCTCCTCCACGGTCGTCGTGCATCGCTGCCCGATTTGCTCTACTCGGTCCACGACCAACCTCCCCGAGCATCTCCCTGCACTCGCTGTGAGCCCCCAGTTCTCCTCGACCTCTCTTTGCTCCCCCTCGTGCACCTTAGCTATCCCTTGCTCGAGGTCGAAGCCTCCGTCCGCCATTACCGGCGCGCTCAATGCTGCCGATGCCCTGGTGACCTCTTGGTCCCACATCCGTGTCTGCTAGCACCGTGAGGCCCCGTAGATACCGCCTAGTTGTTGTGCTTGCTCGCTAGCGTCCCGTAGCCCCGCGCGCGGTCGGACCCGAGCTATAGCCGCCACTGGACCTCGCTGCTGGTGCCAAGTACGGCCTCCCCGGCTTGCGCTAGACCCACAATTGGATGCGGCCCGACGCGCTGAGCATTTTGGTGGTCGCGGCTTGCGATTTGGTCGCGTGTGCGACGAATTCGAGTGGCGCCGCCCTCTCTGTCGCTCTCCGGAGCAACGCCGGAGCGCGCGCCGGAGTTTTAAACTCTAGGGTGACACGTGTCAGCCCCTGGCATAATCCCAGACGCTAATCCCCACTGACAGATGGGCCCGACACTGTAGCATTTAGATTAGGCATTAGATTAACTACTAACTAAAGTATTAACCCCACTGACATGTGGCCCCAGCTAACTAATAACCGGATTAAGTTAAAACTAATAAAACTGTTTATATAAACGGTGTCACTGACACGCGGGTCCCACTGGATCCGCTAACCAGTCAACCCAGCTGACTGGGCAGGCCCAGCCACTGACAAGTGGGCCCCGGTTGACCCAGTTGACCGGTCAACTGGTCAACAGCTGACCTGCTAACTCAGCTGGCTGGCCCCACCTGTCAGTCTTAGCAGCACATCTGTGGGTACACTTCTGTGTACCCATAGCAAATAACATTTAGTGAATTTCGAATTAATAATAAATCAGGGAATCCTGAAAATATTTAAAACTTTGAAAAATCATATAAAATAATCCGTAACTCGGATGAAAATAATTTATATATGAAAAATGATCAGAAAAATCTAACAAATCCATTTATGCCATCTGCATGCAGGTTAGAATCCTCTAAGTAGGTGAACCTGTAACTTTAGGCCTGTTTCTGGTAGATGAATAGTGCCTGAATACCGGATAATAATTCTAGTTTAATTCCTAGGTTAACTAAAATTGCTTAGAGATGCATTAGGTCACCCCTGCATTGCATATTGCCATGTCATGCTCTGTGAGTGCATTTGTTTGCTATGTATTTATCTGTTTCCTCCCCCTCTTCTCTCCGGTAGACCCCGAGACCGACGTGGACTATGAGTACGACTACGTCGCAGACGTCCAGCCTTTTTCAGCAGAGCTTCCAGGCAAGAAAAACCCCCTTGATCATTCCTATATCGCCCATTCTTTCTCTCTCGTGCTTGCATTAGATTTTGCTACTGTTGTTCGATAGCTCCTATTCTGATGCATAGCCTGATTTTGTAACTTGTTGTTGATACTTTACCTGCTATCCTATATTGCTTAGTATAGAATGGTTAGTGATCCATTAGTGGCCCCGCACCCTTGTCCGTGTTGCCATGCTTTGCTTCTGGATGTTTCGATCAACGTGATCGATGTGCAGAGACCGACACAGCACCGCACACCCCCTTAAGTTGTACGACTCTGCAGAGCTACTATTGAGTGCCGAGGGTGATACCTCCTACCTCACTCCTGATGATATCTTTGTATCGTGGCTAATCGGTTGTGGGTTTCCGAGGGTGATTCCTCTTTCACCACCTCCGATGATGCCTCTGTCGTGCAACACCTCAAGTGTGAACTCATCGAGGGTGATTCCTCCAAGTTCACCTTGACGGTTACATCAAGTAGGAATCCAGCGAGGTTGATTCCTCGGATTCTCCCTTGATGTTATGGACACACGGATACCCTGTATTTACCTCAGTCCCCTGTTGAAGTCGGGTCAACCCCGAGGGGTACCCGCAAGAGATGTGAAGTCGGGTTGACCGTGAGGGTATCCGCGAGATAATTACGTGGCACGGCCGGGCAGGCAGACCGCCCCAGGGGAGGGATGGGCCTGGCCCTTGCCGTAAGTCCATGAGACGGGGCGACAGGAGCACTGATTGTCACCGCGCACTCCCAACACACTAATGGGTTTGGATATGTGATCTGAGTAGGCCTCTGGCCTTTTCGCACTAACCACCACGCGGGCTAGCACTCGGCGTCGTACGATTCTCCCGAAAGCTCTGTCAGACGTCCAGTTGAAAGATCGTGGATGTCGCCTAGAGGGGGGGGGGGGTGAATAGGCGCTTTAAAATAATTATGGTTTAGGCTTGAACAAATGCGGAATAAAACTAGCGTTTAATTTGACAAGCACAAAACCTAAATCGACTAGGCTCACCTATGTGCACTAACAACTTATGCTAAGCAAGATAAACAACTAAGTGATAGCAAGATATATAACAATAAACAATATGGCTATCACAAAGTAAAGTGCATAAGTAAAGGGCTCGGGTAAGAGATAACCGAGGCACGCGAAGACGACGATGTATCCCGAAGTTCACACCCTTGCGGATGCTAATCTCCGTTAGAGCGGTGTGGAGGCACAATGATCCCCAACAATGACACTAGGGCCACCGTATTCTCCTCACGCCCTCGCACAATGCAAGGTGCCGTGATTCCACTAAGGGACCCTTGAGGGCGGTCACCGAACCCGTACAAATGGCAACCCTTGAGGGCGGTCACCGAACCCTTACACTTTGGCAACCCTTGGGGGCGGTCACCGGTACCCGTCAAATTGCTCGGGGCGATCTCCACAACCTAATTGGAGACCCCGACGCTTGCCCGGAGCTTTACACCACAATGATTGAGCTCCGAGGCACCACCAACCGTCTAGGGTGCCCAAGCACCCAAGAGGAACAAGCTCTAGGGTACCAAGCACCCAAGAGTAAAAAGCTTCTCAACCTTCACTTCCACGTATCACCGTGGAGAACTCAAACCGATGCACCAAATGCAATGGCAAGGGCACACGGAGTGCCCAAGTCCCTCACTCTCAAATCCCACCAAAGCAACGAAAGCTATGGAGGAATATGAGAGGAAGAACAAGAAGGAGAACACCAAGAACTCCAAGATCTAGATCCAAGGGGTTCCCCTCACTTAGAGGAGAAAGTGATTGGTGGAAATGTGGATCTAGATCTCCTCTCTCTTTTCCCCCAAGAAGGAGCAAGAATCATTGGAGGGATTGAGAGTTAGCAAGCTCAAGAAGATCAGCAATGGGGGGCAAAAACGAGCTCAAAGGATAAGATAACCGTTGGGGAAGAAGACCCCTTTTATAGCCCCCACCAAATTGAACCGTTACCTGTGCTGGACGCACTCAAGCGGTACTACCGCTCCAAGGAGCGGTACTACCGCTTAGAGCGGTACTACCAGCCGAAGCCAGTGAGTACAGTAAGCACAGGAGCACGGTAGTGCCGCACGAAGCGGTACTACCACACCCACAAGCGGTACTACCGCAAAGGTTCGCAGAACAACTCAGAAACGAGGTAGTGGAGCGGTACTGGAGCGGTACTACCGCCGCAAGCGGTACTACTGCCCAACATCCGCTCTACTACCGCTAAGGAAAAACAGGGCACCAGAAGAATTTCAGCAAGCGGTACTGGAAGCGGTAGTAGAAAGCGGAAGTACCGCATAAGCGGTACTACCGTGCTACTACCGTGCTACTACCGCTCACCAAGAATGGGAAACAGAATAAATTCCCACAAGCGGTACTCGCTGCGGTAGACCACAGCGGTACTACCATGGTACCGAGCGGTACTACCGCTTGGGTGACAAGAAAACTGCCGAGAGACTGAAACTGCCATAACTTCTGCAAATGAGCTCCGAATTGAGCAAACTCAAGCTTGTTGGATAGATGACGACAAATACTATCCAACAGCGACAGGGGAGATATGCCTAAGATATAGAGATGAGAAACCTCTATGAATGAAGAACCGGCATAAACTCCAACATCGAAAACATCATAGAAGATGCATATATGAACTCCGTTTTCGATGAACTCGAGCTTGTCATGAAGATGACCATAAGCTCAAAAACTCACAAAGAGAAACACCAAACAAGAACCAAGAAAGATGATGCAATGATGCAATGGTTTGAGCTCTCTACGAACGATACGATCAAGCTACTCACTTGAGAGCCCCCCTTGATAGTACGGCTATCGATCCTATAACCCGGTCTCCCAACTACCACCATGAGACCGGTAAAATAGAAAACCTATCAAGGGCAAACCTTTGCCTTGCGCATAGTCCACTTGAGCTAGATGATGACGATCTTGACCTCCTCAAGTTGGACCACCTTTCTTGATTGCGTCGGCTCGATGAAGACTAGTAGATTGCTCCCCCATACTCCACTATGGGTGAGCCACTCTTCGGCACATCTTCACAAGTCCATTGTCTCCACAATGGACGGCAAGCTTCAAGCATGTGATCTCTTCGTGATGCTCCACTTGAACTTGCACACCGCAATCTTGATGACGATCACCACTTGATGTCATCCTCCATGGGTTGAATGAGATCTTCCTCTTGACGCAAGCCCATGGAAACATACCTAACCCCACATAGAACTCTCGCATAGAACATGGGTTAGTACACAAAGCGTAATGGACAATGCTTACCATACCGTGAGATCACTTGATCCCACTCGGTACATCTTCTACGCTTTGTGTGTTGATCAACTTGAATCACTCTTCATATTTAGTCTTGATCAACCTTGAATCTTTCCAACTCTCTTCATTAGGATGATGTCTTGAAGGTAAACATGAATGTTCACACAAACTTCTTCTTCAAGACATGCTTGCAATAGGCTCAACACTCACATGACCAATCTTTGGATAAATCCTTGAATAGCACCTTGGTCAACACACATTCTTCTTCTAATAACCTTGAAACCAACAAATGGTCTTCAAGCAATGCCTATGGACAAACCCTTCAAATATAACTCAAGGCAACCATTAGTCCATAGAGATTGTCATCAATTACCAAAACCAAACATGGGGGCAGCGCATGTTCTTCCAATTCTCTTCATTAAGATGATGTCTTGAAGGTAAACATGAATGTCCACACAATCTTCTTCTTCAAGACATGCTTGCAATAGGCTCATCTCTTACATGACCAATCTTTGGATAACTCCATGAATAACCACCTTGGTCATCTCAAAATCTCCTTGAAACCAACAAATGTACTTCAAGAAAAGCCTATGGACAAACCCTTCAAATATAATTCAAGGCAACCATTAGTCCATAGGGATTGTCATCAATTACCAAAACCAAACATGGGGGCAACGCATGTTCTTTCACCAGTTCAGCATTGCGGCACGGCTGGGCCAGCGCCATCCAGGAGAGGGGTGGTGCCTGGGTCCGCCCTGCGCGCAACGACCCGGAGTGCAAAGGGCGATGGGCCCAAGACCCCTGAGCACTTAGGATGTAGACCGGCAGGGACCTCTCTGCGGATCCTAGGTAGGACTACGGCGTGTCGATCAGCCGAGGCCAGGCATGACCAGGAAAAGTGTGTCCGGCCAGAGTTAATCGAGCGTGTTGGGTAAGTTGGTGCACCCCTGCAGGGAAGTTATCTATTCGAATAGCTTTGTCCACGGTAACAGGACGCTCGGAGTTGTATCCCGATCTACTACAACTAGAACTGGATACTTGTGATACTAAACTGATATTATGGCTCCGGGATCACTTCCTCGCAGGGTGTCGAGGAAGGATCTCTGGGCATTACTAATATATATTTGATACTGCATGCTATGTTACTCTACTCTCTTCTGATGCTGCAAGGCACTGCAAGATGCTAATCTTCGATAGGCTAGGCCTTCCCCTCTATTCTGGCATTTCTGCAGTATAGTCCACAGATACAGCCCCATCCCTTTGATACCGATGCATACTTACCATAGATCTGATGTAAGTCTTGCGAGTACTTTGGATGAGTACTCACGGTTGCTTTGCTACCTCTTTTTCCCCATACCCGATTGCTGCGATCAGATGACGGAGTCCCGGAGACAGCTGATCCCGCCGATGACTACTACTACCCCGACGGAGCCTACTACTACGTGGAGACCGACGGCCAGGAGTAGTTTAGGAGGCTCCCAGGCAGGAGGCCTGTGCCTTTTCGATCTAGATGTCGTTGTTTTGCTCAACCTTCTTAAGGCGACCTTGTCTAATTATGTCTGTACTCAGATATTGATGCTGCCGCTGACTCTTGTGTAACTCGAGCTTATGTATTCAAGCCCTCGAGGCCCCTGGCTTGTAATATAAAGCTTGCATTATTTTATTTTGTGTCTAGAGTTGTGTTGTGATATCTTCCCGTGAGTCCCTAGGCTTGATCATGCGCATTTGCGTGTATGATTAGTGCACGGTCGAGTCGGGGGCGTCACACGGAGACAATCAAGCAATTGGTTCATACTTTTTAACGCGCTTCAACTTTTTCAACCCCCACGCAATACATGAGCGCAAGCGATGGATATAGCACTATGGGTGGAATAGAATGATGATAGAGATTAATAAGGGGAAGTCAAAAAGGGAAGATAGTCTCACATCGACGCGGCTAATCAACGAGCTATGGAGATGCCCATCAATTGATGTCAATGCGAGGAGTAGGGATAGCCATGCAATGGATGCACTAATAGCTACAAGTGTATGAATGCTCAAAATAAAAACTAAGTGGGTGTGCATCCAACTTACTTGCTCATGAAGACCTCAGGCATTTGAGGAAGCCCATCATCGGAATATACAAGCCAAGTTCTATAATGAAAAATTCCCACTAGTATATGAAAGTGACAACATAGAAGACTCTCTATATGAAAAACATGGTGCTACTTTGAAGCACAAGCATGGAAAAAGATAGTAACACTGCCCCTTCTCTCTCTTTCTCTCATTTTTTTTCGCTGGGCTCTTTTTGGCCTCTTTTTTTAAGACTCCTCACTGGGACAATGCTCTAATAATGATGATCATCAGACTTCTATTTACTTACAACTCAAAAATTACAACTCGATACTAGAACAAATATGACTCTATATGAATGCCTCTGGCAGTGTACCAGGATGTGCAATGATACTAGCGTAACATGTATGAAAATGATGAACGGTGGCTGAGCCACAAATACTATGTCTGCTATATGACCATGCAAAGCAATATGACAATGATGATGTGTGTCATATAAAAAAGAACGGTGGAAGTTGCATGGCAATATATCTAGGAATGGTTATGGAAATGCCATAATAGGTAGGTATGGTGGCTGTTTTGAGGAAGATGTAAGGAGGCTTATGTGTGATAGAGCGTATCATATCATGGGGTTTGGATGCACCGACGAAGTTTGCACCGACTCACGATGTGAGAAAGGGCAATGCACGGTACCGAAGAGGCTAGCAAATTGCGGAAAGGTGAGAGTGCGTATAATTCATGGACTCACATTAGTCAAGTACGAAACAGGCAAAGTTACCCATGTAGATTCAAACATTAAATAAACCAATGGGAAAAGCTTTGGGTGGAATAATAAGTCACTGTAGGTCTCTCTGAATGGTACAATGTGTTGACCGATATGCTTTGCAACAATTTTATTGCCAACAAATAAATTACCCTTCTTCATTGGTCTTTCAAAATCACTTATAACAATTTTGCTAATATATGCATCAACAATAAAGTTGCAACCAAATCTGAACATAGGTAAATCACTTGCTAGACATACCTCTTGAAATATGTTGGGAGAGCACGATAGTTGTGTGACTTGAACGATGTTCTATTCCTCTTTCGGATGGCTCCCCAATGCCTTGTAGTCCTCTTTACTTTAGTATATTCGGCACATGTATTATATGATTCGGCTTTTTCAATATTCAAATTATCTTTAATAACTGACACTTATTTTCTTTGATTCGCAAGGCTTCTTGTTCTTGTCTAATTTCAGCCCACATTGCAGCCTGGCGAGCCTTAATTTTTTCTCCCGATTTCAATCTACCATTCCTCGGATTGCCCCCCAATGCTTTGAGAATCTTTTGGCAATGACTTGCCAAAACTTTGGAATTGTTTCGGGGGTGTACCAAATACTATAGTATTGGGTGAATTCATTATTTGCACAACTCTAGCTTTTATGGCAGCCAAACCGTGATGATGCCCCTTTTTAATTACTTCCTGGCCAATAGCATTGCACAAGTCCCAAGTGGATGTATGATTTTTCTCAATAACCCTAGATAGGATTGCTCCCCAATACCTTTAGATTCTTCCGGTAATGAGTTGTTGCTATAATATTGCAATTGTGTAGGGGACATACCATATGCCACAGTATTAGGTAATGGCACATGCACTCGTGTAAATTTTTCACTTATTCGGCTATGTCTATTGATACGTCTCCAACGTATCTATAATTTTTTTTTATTGTTTCAGGCTATTATATTATCAATCTTGGATGCTTTATATGCAATTATATGCTATTTTATATCATTTTTTGGGACTAACCTATTAACCCAGTGCCCAGTGCCATTTCCTGTTTTTAGCTTGTTTTTGGCTTTTCAGACGATCAATATCAAATAAAGTCCAAATGAAAAAAAAATCTTTAGATTAATTTTTTCTGGACCAGAAGGGACCCTAGAAGCTTCGGGAGGAGACCAGACAAGATACGAGAGAGCCACAAGCTCGAGGGACGTGCCCTAGGGGGTTGGCGCGCCCCCTGAGCTTGTGGGCCCCACGTAGCTCCGTTTGACCTAATTCCAAGCCTATAAATTCACATATATTCCCAAACCAACAGAGAGTCAGATGATATAACTTTTCCGTCGCTGCAAGCTTCTGTTCTTCTGCGATCCCATCTGAAGGCCTTTTCCGGTAATCTGCCAGAGGGGGAATCGATCACGGAGGGCTTCTACATCAACCTTGCTACCCTTCCGATGATGTCTGAGTAGTTCACCACAGACCTACGGGTCCATAGCTAGTAGCTAGATGGCTTCTTCTCTCTCTTTGATCTTCAATACAATGTTCTCCTCGATCTCTTTGGAGTTCTATCCGATGTAATCTTCTTTTACGGTGTGTTTGTTGGGATCCAATGAATTGTGGGATTATGATCAGATTATTCATTGAAATTAATTGAGTCTTTTCTGAACTTTATTATGCATGATTATTATAGCTTTGTATTTCTCTGCGATCTATCCGTTTGGTTTGGCTAACTAGATTGATTTATCTTCAACGGGGGAGGTGCTTTGTAATGGGTTCAATCTTGCGGTGCTCTATATCCCAGTGACAAAGTAGGGGACAAGACAAGTATTTGTATTGTTGCCATTAAGGATAAAATGATGGGGTTTACTCATATTGATTGAGTTTACTTTGTCTACATCATGTCATCTTGCTTAAAGCGTTACTCTGTTTGTCATGAACTTAATACCATAGATGCATGCTGGATAGCGGTCGATTGGTGGAGTAATAGTAGTAGATGCAGGCAGGAGTCAGTCTACTTTTCACGGACGTGATGCCTATATACATGATCATTGCCATGAATAATGTCATAACTATGTGCTTTTCTATCAATTGCCCAACAGTAATTTGTTTACCCACCGTATGCTATGTGTTCGAGAGAGAAGCTTCTAGTGAAAACTATGGCCCCCGGGTCTACTTTAAACATATTATAAAAACCAAAAATACCTTGCTGCAATTTATTTACTTTTCTTTTGTTTTGCAATTTATACTTTTTCCAATACAAGATTTAATCCTTGCAAGTAACGAGTTCAAGGGGATTGACAACCCTCTTGCCCGCGTTGGGTGCAAGTATTTGCTTTTGTGTGTGCAGGTGCTGTTCACGAGGCTTTACGTGATTCTCCTTTTGGTTCGATAACCTTGGTTCTCACTGAGGGAAATACTTATCTCTACTGTACTGCTTCACCCTTCCTCTTCGGGGAAAATCCCAACGCAGCTCACAAGTAGCAGAAAGAATTCTGGCATCATTGCCGAGGAGACGTCATCAAAACCTAACAAGTACCTTCACTCAAACTATCATCTACTTGCTCCACTTTTTATTTTCCTTTTTATTTGCCGCTCTTTTTCATCTCCCCCACTTCTCTAAAAATCAAAAAACACAACAATATTTCTGTTTGCTCGTTTGTTTGCTTTTTCGCTATGTCTCAAGAAAACACCAAGTTGTGTGACTTTTCAAATACTAATAATAATGATTTTATTAGTACTCCAGTTGCTCTTCCTGCCACTAGTGCGGAGTCATATGATACTAATGCTGCTTTGCTAAATGTTGTCATGTAAGAACAATTTTCTGGAAACCCTAATGAGGATGTTGCATCCTATCTTAATACTTTCGTTGAATTATGTGATATGCAAAAGAAAAAATATGTGGATAATGATATTATTAAGTTGAAATTATTTCCGTTCTCACTAAGAGATCGTGCTAAAACTTGGTTTTCACCCTTGCCTCGCAATAGTATTGATTCATGGGATAAGTGTAAGGATGCTTTCATTGCCAAGTATTTTCCTCCCGCTAAGATTATTTCTCTTAGAAATCAAATTATGAACTTTAAGCAACTTGAGCAAGAACATGTTGCACAATCTTGGGAGAGAATGAAATTAATGATAAGAAATTGTCCCACTTATTGTTTAAGCTTATGGATGATTATACAAAACTTTTATGCGGGACTAAACTTTGTTTCTAGAAATCTTCTAGACTCTGCTGCACGTGGTACCTTTATGGGAATTACATTGGGAGAGGCTACAAAGCTTCTTGATAATATGATGACAAATTATTCTCAATGGCACACCGAACGAGCTCCAACTGGTAAGAAGGTAAACTTTGTCAAAGAAATTGCTACTTTGAGTGATAACATGGATGCTCTTATGAATATGTTTACTAGTAGAAGTGCTCAAGTTGATCCTAATGATGTGCCACTATATACTTTGGTTGAGCAAAATAATGATGCTATTGATGTGCATTTTGTCTTTAGAAATAATTTCAACAACAATGCTTATAGAGGGAATTTTAATCCTAGACTGTATCCCGAAAATCCCTCTAATAATGATGGTAATTCCTATGGTAATTCATATAATAATAATAGGATACCTACTGATCTTGAGAACAATATTAAAGAATTTATTAGTTCTCGCTGGTTTAGAGACGTCCTTTACAAACGGTTTTTACCCCCTTTCCGCGATAGAGTTTTAAACCGTCGCCTTGCCTGTGTGTGCGATAGGGGGGGTCCTTCCCACACGACCCAGAAAACGTCGGTGATAGGTCCTCCAGTCACACACGCGGGGCAAAAAGAGCTCGTGTGCGATCGGGTGAGCCATCGCACACAATTATACACGCCCAATCGTTTCCGTTCGTACGTACATCCTACACAGTGAATCCCAGACAAACATTTCCGTTCGTATGTACATCACACACGATTTTTATGTGGAAACGTTTGTGCAAGGTGGCCTAACGCAAACATTTGTCGGGCAAAAGTCGTGTGTGATTGTTCATTGATCCAACACGCCTACTTTCTAGAAACTGTGTGGGTTGTTTGAGTTTATCGCCCACGGTGTTGTCTGAGAAACCGTCTGCAATAGAAAAACCCAATACACAAGCTAATTGGCCAATTATTGATAATCCATTTAGTAATCAAATTGACATTTCATATCAAACACACCATATATTTCATATCCATATTACGGCAACCATGATTTCATAATCGAATTACATCAGATAGCTTCAGCACTCAGCTACACCATATAGGCATATAGCTACCTACGGCATTACACAACAGCACCAAGTTTCACATGCAACATCTAAAACCTTTGAAAAGTAGCATCATACACGGTAAATAGACAGATGAATCTCATTTGGAAAACTACTGAAGCGGAAGGCGAATATTGAGCCTTCAGTGTTGTTGAATGTCCTTGCAACTTTAAGCCAGTGGCTGTGGATAATTGCCCGCCCAACCTTCGTCCTCTTGAGGAAGACTTCAATATTGTACCGTGGGTGCTGAATGAATACCTTCCTCGCCTCTTGACCATGTAGGTGGTCTGAGAGGTAATCATCGGTGAACTACTTTGGAAAGGACTGAAAACAAAGATACGCATAAATATTTGTTCTAAATTTTGAAATGGCACAAAGGAAAAAAACAAGGTAAAAGAGTTAGTACCATCCTATAGTTGACTGATGTCTTCTTCATTGTGCAAACAAAGATCTTGCTGTTATTCGTCGCTAGTTTCTTTATCCTAACAATCTTTCTGGGTTTCTTTACTTGACTGATATTGATGGACATCTCATTCCCCATATGTAAAATGGGTCGAATAGTGGGTCTAAACCTCTGAAAGCAGGACCTACATGTGCAAGACCAAATTTTTAAAAATCTAAATATTAGAATGGTTCCTGCAATTGCACAATAATGTGCTATTAGACAAAGGACCATGCATGTGCGAACCTCGATGGTAAACCTCAGTGCCTCCCATTGTTTCCCTGCAACACATATAAGGCAGGTATTGATCAGGTTAAGTGAGAGTTGGCATACTATCAATAGAATATGTCAATAAAAAATAAACAAATTGCAGATCTAGCAGATTAATCTGAGCCGCATGGAAAAGCTAGTTAACCAAACCAAGCATGCTTAAGAACTAGGAAATATAGCAATTGTATATGTTTCTCATGTACTACGTATTTCGTACAGCCAAATTCGATTTATTTCTCACATGGATAACAATACAAAATTGTACCCACAACAAATGAACATCACAATATATAATTGAACCAAACAGTTAACTGGACAGCACAACAAATGAACCAGATAGTTAACTGAGCACCGTATTGCAGAATAGAACGTATACTAGAAGATCAGACAGTTAACCAAACCAAGCATGCTTAAGAACTACTGGGAAATATAGCAATTGTTGAACCAAACTCTTAACTGAACAACACATTTCAGAAGATCAGATTGCATATTAACATTACAGAGGACAATTCACTAGAAGGCACCGGCGGTGGCCTCGAGAAAACACCACGAACTATCGTTTAAAGCAGCCAACCACGTGGCGTCGTTCGTGCGTGAGGCGTCGACGATGACCTCGACGGTGAGGTGCTCCTCCAAGATCTGGCAATCGGCATGCATGGTAGCCATCGCGACCTCATCCACGCGTGCGGCCGCGATTTGCTTCTCCGCTGCCAGATGCTCCTTGAGCTCCTGGCTATATATACTACATGTAAAATGGCTATGGGCGGCGCTTATTTGGAGGATGGGGTAGTGATTTGGGTGGAAGGTGTCGTGCCGGCGGTCGGGGCATGTGGGATGGAGAAGGAGGAGGAGGATGGGGGTGGGGTGTGGATTACCTGACTATATCGACGAGGCCGCGCAGCAAGAAGGAGAGTCGCCGGCGAGCAGGCGGCGCTGCAAGCAAGCAGTGAAGGTTTGAACTTGGAAAGGAAGGAGGAAACAGTGGAAATGTTGCTTTTGGTCGGGGGAAGGAGGCGGGGAGCTAGATATTTCCGCGGTTGCCAAAGTTTCGCTCGGTGCAGCGAAAAACAGGTGCGCGAGTGTGGTTGATGCGCTGGCGGTGGACTGTAGCCTACGAAACTTCCGACGTAAGCCATACATGAGGGTGACCCAAGATAATTTATACTCCAATGCACACGATTCTTGCTAATAAACTGTTTGTGGTATACTTGATTTTTTCATTCCGATTTGAAAAACAAAATGGGGTTACGGCAGGAAAGGACGATGTTTGAATTGCTAGAACATTTATCTACAGTGAACATGCAACTATAGGAGTTTCGTGTTACAATTTGGAATTATTCAGGGTTCGTTTGTCCTTTTTTATACATTAATTGAGTTTCTAGGCATTTAATGTGCATAATTCAAATCTGAACTACAGGCACATGCTCCATTGCACCAAAATGGGTTGAAAAATCATGTATGTGTCCTTGGGTGAATGTTTAGGTCCCATGCAAGAAATGGGAATGAATTTCAAACATCTGGGAGTCGTGGCTCGGCTGTAAACATTGAGAAACTTGGTTTAATTTTTTTGTAAATCCAAAACTCGCCTAAGAATCATGAAACTTGGCATGGTGTCATGACATGGCACCAACATGCTGTGGTAAAAATATTGGCAGATTTGGGACAAGTTTTGGTATAAACTTCTCATAAACTGGAGCTTCTCTCAAGAAGCATCATGGTTCCGAGAGGGAATGTGTCACCTCTGTGTGCTAAATGATATACGCTACCTCTTCCCACATTAATTTATTTTATAGAGGCAACATGCAACTATAGGAGTGTCGTGTTACAATTTGGAATTATTCAGGGTTCGTTTGGCCTTTTTATACATTAACTGAGTTTCTAGGTATTTAATGTGCATAATTCAAATTTAAACTACAGGCACATGCCACAGTGCACCAGAATGGGTTGAAAAATCATATATGTGTCATTGGGTGAATGTTTAGGTCCCATGCAAGAAATGGGAATGAATTTCAAACATCTGGGCGTCGTGGCTTGGCCGTAAACATTGAGAAAATTGGTTTAAAAAATCCTGTAAATCCAAAACTCGCCTGAAAATCATGAAACTTGGCATGGTGTCATGACATGGCACCAACATGCTGTGGTAAAAAAATTGGCCAATTTGGGACAAGTTTTGGTATAAACTTCTCACAAACCGGAGCTTCTCTCAAGAAGCATCATGGTTCCGAGAGGGGAACGTGTCACCTCTGTGTGCGAAGAGACATACGCTGCCTCTTCTTGCGTTGATTTATTTTACAGAGGCAACATGCAACTATAGGAGTGTCGTGTTACAATTTGGAATTATTCAGGGTTTGTTTGGCCTTTTTATACATTAACTGAGTTTCTAGGCATTTAATGTGCATAATTCAAATTTGAACTATAGGCACATGCCACAGTGCACCAGAATGGGTTGAAAAATCATATATGTGTCATTGGGTGAATGTTTAGGTCCCATGCAAGAAATGGGAATGAATTTCAAACATCTGGGCGTCGTGGCTCGGTCGTAAACATTGAGAAACTTGGTTTAAAAATTCCTGTAAATCCAAAACTCGCCTGAAAATCATGAAACTTGGCATGGTGTCATGACATGGCACCAATGTGTTGTGGTAAAAAAAATTCTCCGATTTGGGACAAGTTTTGGTATAAGCTTCTTACAAACCATAACTTCTCTCAAGAAGCCTCATTGTTCCGAGAGGGAACGTGTCACCTCTGTGTCCGAAACGACATACGCTGACTCTTCCCACCTTGATTTATTTTACAGAGGCAACATGCAACTATAGGACTGTCGTGCTAAAATATGAAATTATTCAGCGTTCGTTTTGCCTTCCTTATACATTATTTGAGTTTTCTAGGCATTTTGGAACAAATAGCTGCCATGTTATTATCGCAAATGCTTGTATTATTCCAACCGTGGGCGTTCCACTAACCATTTACTACCGTGGGCAGCTGTTTCATTAGACGGGACGCGTGCGAGCTGTCCGCCGTGCAGGCTCGACGGGACGCATGCGAGTAGTTCGCCACGCAGGCTCACCGGGAAGCAAGCCCTTTGACCTGCCAGCGCGCAAAATTTATTGATGGTTTTGGTTTCGGCCGCCTCGGGAAGGTACGTAGAATAGTTTCCGGTGCTCCTCCTACTCCTCCATTCTTATCTATAAGCGCCGCCACCGAGGATCGCCGCCTGCTGCGATGGAGGACGAGCCGGCCAACAAGCGGGGGCGGGTCGAGCCAGAACCACAAGAGCCTCCGGCGAGCGTGGACTTCATGAGCAGCCTCCCCGACAAGATGTTGGTAACCATCATATCCCTCCTTCCCATCAAATCTGGCGTGCGGACCACTGTCCTCTCCCGGCGGTGGCGCTCCCTCTGGCACTCCACCCCCTGGACCTCATCGAGGACGACGAGCTCTGCATCGGGGAGCGCAAACGCTTGGACGCATTGTCCCACATCCTCGCCACGCACCTTGGGCCGGTCAGGCGCCTTGCCATCGGCAAGTTCTGTTCCAACTGCAAGGCCGAATGCAAGTTTCACGAGTGGTTCCTATCCCCCGCCCTAGATCGGCTCGAGGAGCTCAACTTTCATGCTGGATATCCGCGCTCGCTGCCGCCGTCCGCTCTCTGCCTCGCGCCCATGCTGCGCCGCGCGATGTTCAGGCAATGCTTTTTTCCCCAGATTAATGCCGCACCCGCTCTTCATCTCCCTAAACTGAAGGATCTCGAGCTCATTGGCGTCAGCATCTCGAAGGAGGATTTGGAGCACCTGCTCGGCAGCTGTACAACGCTCGAGTACCTTCGTCTTCAGGTGATGGATGGGTTCAGTAGCCTCCACATCGCCTCGACGAATGCCCGTATGATTTATGTGCATTGCTGGTGCCGCAACAGGCTGTCATTTGAGGTGTTTCACGATATGGTCATTGAGAATGCGCCTTTCCTTGAGAGATTGTTTGTACTTGATAAAGAAGGTCCAACAAGAATCAGGGTCATTGACGCACCGAAATTGACAGTGTTGGGCTATTCGTGTGCTGAATTCTCCGAACTTGTTACTGGATCATTATCCGTTCAGGTACAACAGTCTTCTTCTCCTTCTTCTTATTCGACATCACATTTTATGTAATTTTTGTTGATTTATGTTCGGCTGTCATCTAGAAAATGATCCCCACAAGCTTGACCCCGTCTCTGCACACAGTGAAGATCTTGGCACTACAATCTGTCGGCCCCGATTTGGATGAAGTTGTTAGATTCCTTAGATGCTTTCTGTGCACGGAGAAGCTATACATCGAGGTGAGGCTCCTTTCCTGTAAATTATTAACCACAACAGAGTTCAATTTGTTGTTACTTTTACCCATGATTACAATGACAAATGTAGCATGATTTCTAAAGGAAATTTGCAGGATTTCAACACATATTTTTTTGAGATGTTAATCATGAACGATTGAAGATGGCATGTCAATCTATTCGTGTATTTTAGAAATCCTGCAAATCAAAGAGACCTGAAGTCTTTAAAACTGCAGCTAGGCACTAATATGTTGTCTACATTTGCAAATACAAGCAGGCCCGAAAGTGGAAAATGTGGCGCAATATAACAATCCCATTGAATGCCTTGATCTTCATCTCACAGAAATTACTTTGAACCACTACCGAGGCACCACACCAGAGATTAAATTCGCTAGGTTCTTTGTTCAGAGAGCAAGTGTGCTCAAGGTAATGAGGTTTGCCCTATATTTAGTGCGCAGAAGTGAATGGTTTGCTGATCAGTGCAGGCGCCTACAACTGAATGGAAAAGGCTTTGCAGAAGCTGAATTTCAGTTTGGAACTACAAATGACAGATTATTCGGAAGTCACACTATCAAACCGATATATGACTTCTCGGTGACTGATCCATTCACAGAAATAGTGCATGGCTCAGATTCTGAAGAAGATGAATTTGATTTGTAAGAACAGTTTGAACCTTATAATCTTTGAATTTGGGCCTTGTAATGCTGGAATTTGAACCTTGCAATTTTTCTGGTATTTGTGATATAACGTAATTGGATGTTTAATTTGGTTATGCAATCATGTCCTTATAAGTATATATGTTGTTGTTCTGTAGACAGAGCATAGATATTGTGCAGACAGAGCAAATCACATCGCCCACGGGCTAAACTAGGGAACCCGTCGGTGATGATTTCATCAATCGCCGACAATTGTATACCAGCAAGCGTTTGCCCACAACACACACGGGTTATTAGCAGGAATCATCCGTGTTGTTATCCGTCTTCTCACACATTTCGGATTACTGACCTGTTTGCCGCGTATCACACACATCTTGTTAAGTTGATCCATTTATGTTGTGTTGGGTAATCGCAAATAGTTCATTTGAGTAAACTATATGCCGTGCATCGCGCACACCTTGATCTGTCTGACCGTTTTTGTTGTATTGGGTAATCACAAACAGTTCATCCGAGTGAACTGTATGCCGTGTATCACACACACCTCGAACTGGCTGCCCGTTTCTGTTGTTCTGGCTCATCGCAAACAATTCGTATGGATCAATTGTATGCCACGTATCGCACACGCGTCTCTAATCTGAATCATGCTTGATATCTCCACCATCGCACACAGTTCGTCTTGTTGGCGACGATTTTATTATGACACCATTTGTGATTGATGCATTGCACACAATTTGGTCGCGGGGTCTCTGATTCATGTGTCGCATTAGCGGTCGCCTGCAGTAGTGTCTCAAAAGATTTTTAATGCTATGGTAGAAGAAAAAGTACATAAAATTGATGATGTGGCTAGAAACATGGATAGGATTGCTCATGATGTGGAAACTCTTAAAATTAAAATTTTGCCACCTAAGCATGATATTAATGAGTCTATTAAATCTATCCAAGTCTCCATTAATGAATGTAAAGAGAGAACCGCTAGGCTGAGAGCTAAGCAATAATTCCTAGAAAAGGCTATTCCACCCAGTTTTTATCGTAATCATGATGAAGATATTAAAATGATTGGTGTGACACCCATTGAAACTTTGTTTAGCAATATAAAACTTGATGAAAAATGGACTGGAGATGAGTCAACTTTAGCTAGAAGGAGTCCCAATAGTTCGGAGGGTGATGGTCTTAATGATAAAAATGATATAAGTGGGTTTGGAGAGGTCAAAACTTTGAATAGTGATGTGCCCACTACTTTGGATTACAAGCACTTTAATTATGATAATTGTTCTTTGATTTAATGTATTTCCTTGTTGCAATCCATGATAAATTCACCTGATGCTTATGAACAAAATAAAGCTTTCACAAAACATATTGTAGAAGCTATGATAAAAGCTCATGAAGAAAAGCTTGAATTGGAAGTTTCTATACCTAGGAAATTGCATGATGAATGGGAACCTACTATTAAAGTTAAGATTAAAGATTATGAATGTAATTCTTTGTATGATTTAGGTGCTAGCGTCTCTACTATACCAAAATCTTTATGTCACGTGCTAAGTCTCACCGATATGAATGAATGTTCCCTTAATTTGCATTTAGCGGATTCAACTATTAAGAAACCATTGGGTAGAATAAATGATGTGCCCATTCTTGCTAATAGAAAGTATGTGCACATGGATTTCATTGTGCGTGATATTGAATGTAATCCGTCTTGTCCTATAATACTTGGTAGGCCTTTCCTACGAACCATAGGTGCTATTATTGATATGAAAGAAGGAATATAAGGTTCCAATTTCCATTAAAGAAAGGGATGGAACACTTCCCTAGGAAGATAATTGAACCACCATATTAATCCATTATGAGGGCCACCTATGGAATTAATTTGAAGGATGATAATACTTGAAACTATGCATTATGCCTAGCTAGGGGCATAAAACAATAGGGCTTGTTGGGAGGCAACCCAATATTTATCTTTATTGCAATTTTTATTTTCTTGAGTCACACAATTTTAGATACTGTTATGATTGTGTTTTTATATTTTAATTAGTGTTTGTGCCAAGTAATGCCTTTGGGATGATTTGGATGATAGTATAATTGATGCTGTTTGAAAACAGAAAGTTTTGCGCCCAGTTCTAGAATTTACATTATGTACTGCACATCAGAAAAATCTGAAATTTTTACACAGTATTGGGATACAAATTTTTTACGTTGTCCTAGTTTTTTAGAATTTTTGGAGTTACAGAAGTATGGATAATATTCTGTCATTACGTACAGTTCTGTTTTAGACTGATTCTGTTTTTATTGCATAGTGTGCTTGTTTTAATGAAACTATGGATTATATCAGGGGCTATAAGTCATGGAGGAGTTAGAATACAGTAGGTATTATGCAAGAACAATTATGAATGAGTTTATAACAGTACCTAAAGTGGATGATTGATTTATTATACTAACGGATCTCACAAAGTTTCTGATGAGTTTTGTGTGCTGAAGTTCAAGTTTTGGGTGAGATTACGATGGATAAAGGAATAAGGAGCGGCAAGACCCTAAGCTTGGGGATGCCCAAGGCACCCCAAGGTAATATTCAAGGAAGACCCAAGCCTCTAAGCTTGGGGATGCCCCGGATGGCATCCCCTCTTTCGTCTACAGTCTATCGGTAACTTACTTGGAGCTACATTTTTATTCATCACATGATATGAGTTTTACTTGGAGCGTCTTGTGCTATAGTTTTGTTTGCTTTTTAGTTTGCCAAAATAATTGTTTGCTGGACACACCTATTTGAGAGGGACACATATTTATCGTGGTTGGTTAGAATACTCTATATGCTTCACTTATATCTTTTGAGCTAGGCAGTTGCTCTAGTGCTTCACTTATATCTTTTAGAGCACAACAGTGGTTATATTTTGTAGAAATAATTGCACTCTCATGCTTCACTTAAATCTTTTTGAGATTCTAATAAATAGTAATGGCAATTTGCACGTGTTATAAGACTAGTCCAGAAAGGATATGTATTCAAGGGGGGTATAATAAAAACTTTCATGTAGATCACTAAATATGAAATGCATGGTTTAATGATATTAATGTCGTAATATGAATATTGGTTCATGATAATTGGTTAGTAGAAATATCGGTATTAAAGCTTGTTATTAACTTCTCATCTAAGTGTTGGTCATGGCATGATGGGGAGATTTGAGCATTTTTATGTCTGAAATGAAATCCTTGAGTGCTGTTATAATCGGGTGTGCGTGATGGTTAACTCCTACCATCCTCCTCCCTAGGGGCATGTGAGTAGTACTTTGCTTCGAGGGCTAATAGGCTTTACAATAAGTATATGAGTTCTTTATGACTAATGTGAGTCCATGGATTATACGCACTCTCACCCTTCCGCAATTTGCTAGCCTCTTCGGTACCGTGCATTGCCCTTTCTCACCTCGAGAGTTGGTGCAAACTTCGCCGGTGCATCCAAACCCCGTGATATGATGCGCTCTATCGCACATAAGCCTCCTTATATCTTCCTCAAAACAGCCACCATACCTACCTATGATGGCATTTCCATAACCATTCCGAGATATATTGCCATGCAACTTCCACCGTTTCGTCACATGACTTGTGTGTTCATCATCATATTGCTTTGCATGATCATATATAGCTGACATGATATTATAAGCACAGCCACCGTTCATCATTATTATACATGTTACGCTAGATCATTGCACATCCTGGTACACTGCTAGAGGCATTCATATAGAGTCATATTGTTCTAGTTATCGAGTTGTAAGTAAATAAAATTGTGATGATCATCATTATTAGAGCATTGTCCCAGTGAGGAAAGGATGATGGAGACTATGATTCCCCCACAAGTCGGGATGAGACTCTGGACGAAAAATGAAAAAAAGGAAAAAAAGGAGGCCAAAAAGAGCCCAACAAAAAATAAAAAATAAAATAAAAATAAAAATGAGAGATAAAGAGAGAAGGGGCAATGTTACTATCCTTTTTCCATACTTGTGCTTCAGAGTAGCACCTTGTTCTTCATATAGAGAGTCTCCTATGTTGTCACTTTCATATACTAGTGGGAATTTTTTGTTATAGAACTTGGCTTGTATATTCCGATGACGGGCTTCCTCAAATGCCCGAGGTCTTCATGAGCAAGCAAGTTGGATGCACACCGACTTAGTTTCAGTTGAGCTTTCATACACTTACAGCTCTTAGTGCATCTGTTGCATGGCAATCCCTACTCCTCGCATGGATATCGATTGATGGACATCTCCATAGTCCGTTAATCCGCCGAGTTGATGCGAAACTTTTTACCTTTTTGACTTCTCCTATTGATCCCTACCACCACATTCTATTCCACCTATAGTGCTATATCCATGGCTCACGCTCATGTATTATGTGAAGTTGAAAATGCTGAAGCGCGTTAGAAGTACGATCCAATTGCCTGGTTTAACACCGGGGTGCTCATGATTTATATTTATGCGGTGAAGGCGGAGTCATGCCATGCTAACATGATAAAATGAGTGGGGAAAACATTCGTTATGGATCGTATATTTTGAAAGTTTAATGATTATGCTTCTTATGTTCATGGATATTATTATGTTGATATTTGTTACTTCATCGTTTCTCAATATTTATACCGTAAAGAGATTACATGATACACATGTTAGATAGCATTCAATATCAAAAATTCTATTTTTATCATTTACCTACTCGAGGACTTGTTTCATGATATTATATTATCAATCTTGGATGCTTTATATGCTATTTTATATCATTTTTAGGACTAACCTATTAACCCAGTGCCCAGTGCCAGTTCCTGTTTTTTGCTTGTTTTTGGCTTTTCAGAAAATCAATATCAAATAAAGTCCAAACAGAAAAAAATCTTTAGATTAATTTTTTCTGGACCAGAAGGGACCCTAGAAGCTTCGGGAGGAGACCAGACGAGATACGAGAGATCCACAAGCTTGAGGGGCGCACCCCATGAGCTTGTGGGCCCCACGTAGCTCCGTTTGACCTAATTCCAAGCCTATAAATTCACATATATTCCCAAACCAACAGAGAGCCTGACGATATAACTTTTCCGCCGCCGCAAGCTTTTGTTCTTCCGCGATCCCATCTGGAGGCCTTTTACGGTAATCTGCCGGAGGGGGAATCGATCACGGAGGGCTTTGATATGTCTCCATCGTATCTATAATTTTTGATTGTTTCATGCCAATATCCTACAATTTCCACATACTTTTGGCAACATTTTATATGATTTCTTGGACTAACATATTGATCCAGTGCCCAGTGCCAGTTCTTGTTTGTTGCATGTTTTTTGTTTCACAGAAAATCCATATCAAATGAAGTCCAAATGCGATAAAAATTTATGGAGATTTATTTTGGAATATATGTGATTTTTGGGAAAAAAAAGAATCAACGCGAGGCGATGCCCGAGGAGACGACAAGCCTGGAGAGTGCGGGCCCCCCAGGCACGCCTAGGGGGCTTGTGGCTCCCCTATAGGTCGGTTGAGGGTGTCCTTCTGCCGCAAGGAAGCTAATATCCGGATAAAAATCCCCTCAAAATTTCATCCCAATCGGAGTTACGGATCTCCAGGAATTTAAGAAACAGTTTTCGGCCAGAAAACAGGAACGCGAAACAGAAGAGAACAGAGAGAGAGATCCAATCTCGGAGGGGCTCCTCCCCTCCGGGAGCCATGGCGGCCATGGACCAGAGGGGAAACTCTCCTCCCATCTAGGGGGGAGGCCAAGGTAGAAGAAGAAGGAGGGGGCTCTCTCCCCCTCTCTCCCAGTGGCACCGGAACGCCGCCGGGGCAACCATTGTGACGGCGATCTACACCAACAACTTCGCCGCCGTCAACACCAACTCTCTCCCCCTATATGCAGCGGTGTAACACCTCTTCTCCCCACTGTAATCTCTACTTAAACATGGTGCTTAACGCTATATATTATTATCCAATGATATGTGGCAATCCTATGATGTTTGGGTAGATTCTTTTTGTCCTATGGGTTGATTGATGATCGTGATTGGTTTGAGTTGTATGTTTTATTTTGGTGCTGTCCTATGGTGCCCTCCGTGTCGCGCAAGCGTGAGGTATTTCCGCTGTAGGGTTTGCAATACGTTCATAATTCTCTTATAGTGGGCGGCTAGAGTGACAGAAGCTTACACCCGAGTTAGGGGGTTGTTGCGTATGGGAGTAAAGAGGACTTGTTACTTAATGATATGGTTGGGTTTTACCTTAATGATCTTTGGTAGTTGCGGATGCTTGCTAGAGTTCCAATCATAAGTGCATATGATCCAAGTACGGAAAGTATGTTAGCTCATGCCTCTCCCTCATATAAAATTGCAATAATGATTACCAGTCTAGTTATGGATTGCCTAGGGACAAAACTTTCTCTTGTGTTACAAAAGCTTTCTACTAAACAACTAGCTTTTATTATCTTGCAAATTACGCATAGTTTTATTCTCGCAAAGTACTCCTAGTTTTATTCTTGCAAAGTAGTTCTAGCATTACACCTACAAAGTACTTCTAGTTTTATTCTTGTTCTAGGCAAAGCGAACGTTAAGTGTGCGTAGAGTTGTATCGGTGGCGATAGAACTTGAAGGGAATATTGATTCTACCTTTAGCTCCTTGTTGGGTTCGACACTCTTATTTATTGAGAAAGGCTACAACTGATCCCCTATACTTGTGGGTTATCAAGACCTTTTTCTGGTGCCGTTGTCGGGGAGCAATAGCGTGGGGTTGATATTCTCGTGTGTGCTTGTTTGCTTTATCACTAAGTAGTTTTTATTTTCTGTTCTAAGTTGTTTTATATCTTTAGTTATGGATATGGAACACGAAACACCAAAAAAAATAGTTGTACTTGCTACTCATGGAGATGGGGAACCTCCTAAAACCCTCGATGCTGGTTATGTGGAAAATATTAAATACTACTTTGATAATCCTGATAAATCTCCATTCAACTTGATAATGGGAGATACTTTGGATCAACAGGAATACTTTAGGGATTATCGCTTGTCTCAAAAAGGGAAACTCTTATGGGATCAAATTAAAATGTTGCGTTGGTATGCTTGCAATTTATGCTTAAGGTGTGATTATACTTGTTGCTCTAAGATGAAGGCTCCACACCTTTCCTTTCAATGTGAGTTTAACGATAATGAGACCTTGGCTTCTTATGCTAATGGTATATATGATTACTATGATGTGGAACTAATAGAAGAATTTGTTGCTTTTATGGGTGCTTATGAAATTAAATCTTTGTTTGAAAAGTATGAAGATTGTGATGCTGCTATTTACAGATCTGAAAATTATGCTATACTTAAATATTGCCATGAGAATTATGAATATAATGCCTATATTGATTAATTTATTGAGAAAGTCTCCGTTGTCCAAGAAGAGACTAATATTTTGCAGGCTCCTATGGAAGAAGAAATTGATGACACTGTGAGCATATTAGATGAAAAAGATGACGAGGAGAGCGAAGAACAAAAGGAGGAAGAGCGGATTAGCTACCCGTGCCCACCTTCTAATGAGAGTAACTCTTCAACTCATACATTGTTTAATTTCCCTTCGTGCTTGCCGAAGGATGAATGCTATGATGATTGCTATGATCCCTTTGATTCGTTTAAAATATCCCTTTTTGATGAACTTGATGCTTGCTATGCTTGTGGCCATGATGCCAATATGAATGATGCTTATGGAGATGAACTTGCTATAGTTCCTTATGTTAAACATGAAATTGTTACTATTGCACCTACACATGATAGTCCTATTATCTTTTTGAATTCTCCCAACTACACTATATCGGAGAAGTTTGCACTTATTATGGATTATATTGATGGGTTGTGTTTTCTTATTACACATGATGATTTTTATGGATATAATATGCATGTGCTTGCTGCTCCTACTTGCAATTATTATGAGAGAGGAACTACATCTCCACCTCTCTATGTTTCTAGTACGATAAAATTGCAAGAAACTGTTTATACTATGCATTGGCCTTTACTTGATGTGCATGAATTGTTCTTTTATGACATGCCGATGCATAGGAAGAGAGTTAGACTCCGTTTTTATGTGATATATGTTGCTTTGTGCTCACTACTAAATTACAAATCGTTGTTAATTAAAATTGGCTTTGATATACCTTGGGATCCGGGTGGATTGATAGCATGAGCACTTTATGCCTAGCTTAATGGCTTTAAAGAAAGCGCTGCCTGGGAGACAACCCGGAAGTTTTATAGAGTCATTTTATTCTGTTGTGTGCTTCTAAAAAGTTTAAAAACAAAAAATATAGAGGGGAACCTAAAACTTTTTCAAAAAGAAAAGTGAAAGTGAGACAGATGAGCAATGTGGAAGTGGGGGCTAGCCTTGAACTTTGTTCATGCCCATGGAAACTTTGTGAACCTTGATTACAGAAACTTTTCAACAAAAATAATTATCCCCTTGTACAAATCACTTGTATTATAAAAATAATGTGCCAAGATTTACCTTTAGGATGTTTAAATTGCTTGTTTGGTGTGTGCTGTGAAAAAACAGAAACTTTTGCTGTAGTGCTTGAATTTTAATAATTTACTGGAACGTGCAAAAATTATGAATTTTTTACACAGTACTGCTATGCAATTTTTTTATTTTTTTCCTAATTTTGCAGAATTTTTTGAGTTACACAAGTATATGTTTCATTTGCATCTTACAGACTGTCCTGTTTTCACAGATTGTTGTTATAGTTTCTTTATTTGCGTATGTTCGAAATCTTGTTGAGCCCCATTGACTTGGGAGCCATAGAATTGTAATAGCATACAGTGGGTAATGTTTGATTATAATAATACAATAATGTTACAGCAGGACATGATGGGATTTGATGTTATATGTACTAACCTCTCTAATAAAAAATTCGGTTAAGTTTTGTGTGGATGAAGTGTTCGAAGATCGAGGAGGTATAGATATGAGGAGAATAAGGAGAGGCAAGAGTTCAAGCTTGGGGATGCCCAAGGCACCCCAAGTAAATATTCAAGGAGACTCAAGCGTCTAAGCTTGGGGATGCCCCGGAAGGCATCCCATCTTTCTTCGACAATTATCGGCATGTTTCGATTTTTGTTTCGTTCACATGATAAGCATAAATTCTTGGAGCGTCGTGTGATTTTTATTTTTCTTTTAATAATGCACCATGCTGGTATGAGATAGTCCTTGGTTGATTTATAGAATGCTCTTTGCACTTCACTTATATCTTTTGAGTATGGCTTTATAGAATGCTTCATGTGCTTCGCTTATATCATTTGAAGTTCAATGCCTGTTTCTCTACATATAGAAAACCGTTATTTGTAGAATGCTCTTTTGCTTCACTTATATTTATTAGAGCGTGGGCAAGTCTTTTGTAGAAAGAATTAAACCCTCATGCTTCACTTATATCTATTTAGAGAGTCAACAGGAATTGGCCATTCACATGGTTAGTCATAAAATCCTACATAAAACTTGTAGATCACTGAATATGATAAGTTTGATTCCTTGCAATAGTTTTGCGATATTAAGATGGTGATATGTGGGAGGTACTAGTAAATGATTGTGGTTTAGCAAGAATATTGGAGTTAAGGTTTGTGATTCCCGAAGCATGCACGTATGATCTGTCGTTATGCTAAGAAGTTGGAGCATGATTTATTCTTGATTGTCTACCTTATGAGTGGTGGTCGGGGACGAGCGATGGTCTTTTCCTACCAATCTATCCCCCTAGGGGCATGCGTAGTAGTACTTTGCTTCGAGGGCTAATAAACTTTCGCAATAAGTATATGAGTTCTTTATGACTAATGTGAGTCCATGGATTATACGTGATGGAAATATGCCCTAGAGGCAATAATAAAGTTGTTATTATTTTATATTTCCTTGTTCATGATAAAGGTTTATTATTCATGCTAGAATTGTATTGACCGGAAACTTAAATACATGTGTGAATACATAAACAAATACCGTGTCCCTAGTGAGCCTCTACTAGACTAGCTCGTTGATCAAAGATGGTTAAGGTTTCCTAACCATAGACATGAGTTGTCATTTGTTAACGGGATCACATCATTAGGAGAATGATGTGATGGACAAGATCCATCTGTTAGCTTAGCATATGATCGTTCTGTTTATTGCTACCGCTTTCTTGAATGTCAAATACATGTTCCTCCGACCATGAGATCATGCAACTCCCGGATACCGGAGGAATACCTTGTGTGCTATCAAACGTCACAACGTAACTGGGTGATCATAAAGATGCTCTACAGGTATTTCCGAAGGTGTCTGTTGAGTTGGTATGGATCGAGACTGGGATTTGTCACTCCGTGTTTCGGAGAGGTATCTCTGGGCCCTCTCGGTAATGCGCATCATAAGAAGCTTGCAAGCAAAGTGACTAAGGAGTTAGTTACGGCATGATGTATTACGGAACGAGTAAAGAGACTTGTCGGTAACGAGATTGAACTAGGTATGGAGATACCGACGATCGAATCTCGGGCAAGTAACATACCGACGGACAAAGGGAATTACGTATGTTGTCATTGCGGTTCGACCGATAAGATCTTCGTGGAATATGTAGGAACCAATATGGGCATCCAGGTTCCGCTATTGATTATTGACCAGAGAGGCGTCTCGGTCATGTCTACATCATTCCCGAACCCATAGGGTCCGCACGCTTAACGTTCGTTGACGATATAGTGTTATATGAGTTATGTGAATTGGTAACCGAATGTTGTTCGAAGTCCCGGATGAGATCCCGGACGTCACGAGGAGTCTCGGAATGGTCGAGAGGTAAAGATTTATATATGGGAAGTCATATTTTGGGTTCCGGAAAAAGGTGCAGTTTTTTTGGTATTGTACCGGGAAGCTTCCAGAAAGGTTCCGGAGGATTCCGGAGGGGTCCGGAAGTCCACAAGTGGGTCCACCACGTCCCAAGGGCTGGCATGGGCTAAGGGGAGGCGCCCTGATCTTATTGGGCCAGGCGCACCAAGTCCTCAAAAGCCCACGCAGCTAGGGAAGGAAAAAAGGAGAGTCCTAGTAGGAATAGGATTGGACTTTGGAGTCCAAGTCCACGTGTGTACTATTCACGTGGTACTATTCACATGGTACTGTTCACGTGGCACTATTCCTTCTACTCCAAGCCCCTACACATATATAAATAGAGGAGAGGGGGCGCCCCAAACAAAGACACAACATTGTCTTAGCCGTGTGCGGCGCCCCCCTCCACAGTTCCATCCCTCGGTCATATTTTCGCAGTGCTTGGGCGAAGCCCTGCGGAGATAGCATCACCATCACCGTCACCACGCCGTCGTGCTGCCGGAACTCATCCACTACCTCGCCGTCTTGCTGGATCAAGAAGTCGAGGACGTCACCGAGCTGAACGTGTGCTGAACGCGGAGGTGACGTACGTTCGGTACTCGGTCGGTTGGATCGTGAAGTTGTTCGACGACATCAACCACGTTGTTCTAACGCTTCCGCTTACGGTCTACGAGGGTACGTAGACACACTCCCCCTCTCGTAGCTATGCATCTCCATGGATAGATCTTGCGTGTGCGTAGAATTTTTTTTGTTTTCCATGCAACGTTCCCCAACAGTGGCATCATGAGCCAGGTCTATGCGTAGATGATATGCACGAGTAGAACACAAAAAGTTGTGGGCGGTGATCGTGATACTACTTACCACCAACGTCTTATTTTGATTCGGCGGTATTGTAAGATGAAGCGGCCCAGACCAACCTTACATGTCCACGTACATGAGACCGGTTCCACCGACAGACATGCAACTTGTTTTGCATAATGGTGGCTGGCGGGTGTCTGTTTCTCCTACTTTAGTTTAATCGAATTTGACTGCGGCCGGTCCTTGTTGAAGGTTAAAACAGCAAACTTGATAAATCACCGTTGTGGTTTTATGCCGTAGGTAAGAACGGTTCTTACTAGAAGCCCGTAGCAGCCACGTAAAACTTGCAACAACAAAGTAGAGGACGTCTAACTTGTTTTTGCAGGGTATGCTGTGATGTGATATGGTCAAGACATGATGTGATATACGTTATTGTATGAGATGATCATGTTTTGTAATTTATCGGCAACCGGCAGGAGCCTTATGGTTGTCTCTTTATTGTATGAAATGCAAGCGCCATGTAATTGCTTTACTTTATCGCTATGCGTTAGCAATAGTTGTAGAAGCAATAGTTGGCGAGACGACCACGACGCAACGATGGAGATCAAGGTGTCGAGCCGGTGACGATGGAGATCATGACGATGCTTTGGAGATGGAGATCAAAAGCACAAGATGATGATGGCCATATCATGTCACATATTTTGATTGCATGTGATGTTTATCCTTTATGCATCTTATTTTGCTTAGAACGACGGTAGCATTATAAGATGATCCCTTCACTAAATTTCAAGATAAAAGTGTTCTCCCCGAGTATGCACCGTTGCTAAAGTTCGTCATTTCGAAGCACCTCGTGATGATCGGGTGTGATAGATTCTACGTTCACATACAACGGGTGTAAGCCAGTTTTACACAAGCAGAATACTTGGGTTAAACTTGACGAGCCTAGCATGTACAGACATGGTCTCGGAATACTGGAGACCGAAAGGTCAAACATGAGTCATATAGTAGATATGATCAACATGGAGATGTTCACCATTGATGACTATCCCATCTCACATGATGATCGGACATGGGCTAGTTGATTTGGATCATGTATCACTTAGTTAACTTGAGGGATGTTAATTTAAGTGGGAGTTCATTAGTAATTTGATTAATTGAACTTAATTTATCATGAACTTAGTCCTGATAGTCTTTGCAAATTATGTTGTAGATCAATAGCTCGCGTTGTAGCTCCCCTATTTTTGATACATTCCTAGAGAAAGCTTAGTTGAAAGATGATGGTAGCAATTACACAGACTGGGTCCGTAACTTGAGGATTATCCTCATTGCTGCACAGAAGGATTATGTCCTTGATGCACCGCTAGGTGATGGACCTGCTGCAGGAGCTGCTGCAGACGTTGTGAACGCCTGGCAGGCTCGATCTGATGACTACTCGATAGTTCAGTGTGCCATGCTCTACGGCTTAGAACCGGGACTACAAAAGCGTTTTGAATGCCATGGAGCATATGAGATGTTCCAGGAGCTAAAATTGATATTTCAAGCTAATGCCTGGGTTGAGAGATATGAAGTCTCCAACAAGTTCTTCAGCTATAAGATGGAGGAGAACAGTTCTGTCAGTGAACACATACTCAGAATGTCTGGGTACCACAACCACTTGACTCAGCTGGGAATTGATCTTCCGGTTGAGAGTGTTATTGACAGAGTTCTTCAGTCACTGCCACCAAGCTATAAAGACTTTGTGATGAACAATAATATGCAAGGGATGGAGAAGACAATTCCCGAGCTCTTCGCGATGCTGAAATCGGCGGAGGTAGAAATCAAGAAGGAGCATCAAGTGTTGATGGTTAACAAGACCACTAGTTTCAAGAAAAAGGGCAAGGGAAAGAAGGGGAACTTCAAGAAGAACGGCAAGCAAGATGTCGCTCCCACGAAGAAACCCAAAGTTGGACCCAAGCCTGAAACTGAGTGCTTCTACTGCAAAGGAACTGGTCACTGGAAGCGGAACTGCCCCAAGTATTTGGCGGATAAGAAGGATGGCAAAGTGAACAAAGGTATATTTGATATACATGTTATTCATATGTACCTCACTAGTGCTCGTAGCAGCGTCTGGGTATTTGATACCGATTCAGTTGCTAATATTAGTAACTTGAAGCAGGAGCTGCAGAGTAACGGAGACTAGCTGAGGGCGAGGTGACGATATGTGTTGGAAGTGTCTCCAAGATTGATATGATCAATATCGATACGCTCGTAATACCTTCGGGATTAGTATTAAACCTAAATAATGGTTATTTGGTGCTTACGTTGAGCATAAAACATTATATCTGGATATTGTTTATTGCAAGACGGTTATTCATTTAAGTCAGAGAATAATGGT